>CAUYRT010100450.1:0-10506 GCA_963574885.1 Lepilemur ruficaudatus | reverse complement strand
TAAATATATGTCCATACACATATATATACTTTTATGAACTGTATGAGAGTTGACTCTTTATCTCTCAGGAACATGCACATTCTCTTACTGCAATATAATTACCCACTCTAAAATTTTAACATTGACACAATATTATCATCTAATACACAGTCAGTATTCAGATTCCCCCAATTATCCCAATAAGGTCTTTTATTAAATATTCCCCCCCTACCCAGGATCCAACCAAAGGTCATGAACTGCATTTAATTTTCCTTTACTCTTAGTCTCCTGTAATGTCGCATAACATAAGACAGGTCCCCAGACTCTTTTTTTTCCTTTTCTTTGTTCTTTTTAGTTTTTCATGGCATTTATTCTTCCTTTTCTTTCTTTTTTGTTGAAAGAATTCAACTCAGTTGTTTGCCTGGATGTCTCTCCGTGTGGATTCATCTGACTCTTTCCCTTTTCAAGATCAGGTCTAGGCAACCAGTTTTGGTAGGAATATTGTTAATACATAGAAAGACGATGTTCTGTTCTTATCAGTGTGGTATTAATATGTTAGGGGTGCATGATACCATTGGCGCCATTGTCAGTGATACAAATTTGATCACCTGCTTAAGGTGGATGGCTGTCAGATTTCTCCATGTTCTGCTTCCCACCAATCTCTTACCCGATATTTTATTGTTTGGTGATTTTTTTTTCTTGTTTACTGGCTACAAAAGAATCTGTTTCTACTATTGCTTCTAAACATTTACTAGTTGGCATTCTACTGAAAGAGCTTTCCCTTCTCTTTCCTTTGCCTCATCCTTTTTAACAGAAATTATTAGTATCAGCATGGATTCATGAATTATTTCATTTATTCAGTATTATAATCCACTCCTGTCACTATTCATTTTGAAGTTTAAGTTATTCTAGATTTGGCCCTTGAGAGCTCTTTCAGGCCCCTGTGTCAAGGGATCCTGTGTCCTCTGGATAGCACCCACCGGTTTTTGTGCACTTGTTTACTCTTTGGTGTGAGGTCTTCCTTTGACTTTCTCTGTCTCAGGAAAAGAGCCCTGTGATCAGTTCACTTCTCCTTTGTAGTGGGAAATGGTGTTTAGAAACTAAAATCTGGACTGTAGGTGTGTTCCTTGGTGTAGAGACTTAATTGCTTCTAGGTGCTTTCTGTGGGAACTAAGAGATTAATCATAAATCTTGGGTTTACACTGACCATACCTCCAATTCCATTGCAACACCACATTCCCTGCCCACACTCGATATTTGTACCTCTCTTCTCCCACAGTGAGAATCTAAGTTCCCAACAATATATTGCTCAGTCCTGCCATAAATTCAAAATATTTCATAATTGCTTCACCAACAACAAACTTACTAAGTCAAGTTTAAGATTTCTTTGCAACTTTCTTTTGTCCTTAGACTACACTATATTCTACTGAGGGTGTATTGTCAGAGTACTGTGTTCAGAGGTTATTTAGATTAATTCTTTTCCTTCTGCATGATATATAGCTTGGTTCTTTTGTATCGGTTTGCTTTTGATTGTAGGGTTTTCCCCTATTTTTATTTCTATTTGAATACATAAAACATTGACATTGTTCAAAAGTTAAAACTACATAAGGAAGTATACTCAGAAGTCTCATTCCATTTACTATCCCTTTTCCCCCACAGATACCAACCTCTTCCACTGTTAGGTAGCTAATTTTATTTCATTTATACTTTTTTTTTTCCTGCAAAAGTAAACCTGTTATCTCCCTGTTTCTTCTCACACAAAAGATGGTGTACATTCTTTTGTACCGTTTTCACTTAAAAATACAGTCTGAAAGCCACCCTGTATCAGCTCATTCTTTTGTATGTTTTAATTAGATTGTCATCACTGATTTGGGTTTAAATCTAACATCTTACTTTCTGTTTTGTGCTCATCCTGTTTTGTTGCACTCTTTCCGCTTTCTTGCATTTTTCAATTTTTTATGATTCTATTTTTTCTCCACTAGTTTAGACAGTCTATATTCTTTTTCCATTCCTCTTAGATGTTATCCTAGAATTTACAGCATATATCAAAGTTTAGAGTTAATTGGTAACTTTACCATCCTGGAAAATGCAGTGACCTTGCAATATTTTAACTCCACGTATCCCCTCTCTCAATTTATATGCTATTGTCATGTATTTTATTTCTATATTTCAAACCCACAGGACCGATTTTATGCATTCAATCTTTAGATGAACCCACAAGTCCTTTTCACATCTTTTATCTTCCACTTTGAATCATTTCTATTAATACTTTGGCCTGAGGGGCATCTGTTAACTTTTCCTTTATTTGAATGGAAAAACTCTGTTTATGTTTGTCTGAAAGTACCTTCATTTCACACTTGTTCTAGAAATATTTTTACTGGGAATAGAATTCTAGGTTGACAATTATCTTCAACCTACTAAAAAGATCATTCCACCATTATCTGTCTTGTTGCTGTCAATCTGACACTCTTTTGAAGAGAATTGGTTGATTTTTTTTTTCATTGACTTCATTTAGGAGTGTTCTTCTTGTCTTTGGTTTTCAGCAGTTTCACTGTGCTGTATGTAGGCATGGGCTTATTTTCATTTATTCTGATTGAAATTCATTGAGCTCCTTGAATCTGGATTGGTTATGAAAAATTCTCAGCTATTGTCTCTTTTTTAATTTATTTTTATTATTATTATTTTTGAGACGGAGTCTCACTGTGTTGCCTGGGCTAGAGTGCTGTGGCGTCAGCCTAGCTCACAGCAACCTCAAACTCCTGGGCCCAAGCCATCTTCCTGCCTCAGCCTCCTGAGTAGCTAGGACTACAGGCATGAGCCACCATGCCCAGCTAATTTTTTTTCTATATATTTTAGTTGGCCAATTAATTTCTTTCTATTTTTGGTAGAGACAGGGTCTCGCTCTTGCTCAGAGCTGGTTTTGAACTCCTGACCTTGACCGATCCGCTCGCCTCGGCCTTCCAGAGTGCTAGGATTACAAGCGTGAGCCACCGCGCCCGGCCTTGATTTGTTTTTAATGTACATCCTTATCATTGATTATTGATTATTGCCTTGGAAATATCTCTAGGAACAAGTGGATAATTAGAACAAAGTTATGGTCCTTCAGAGAGTACCTGAGTTTGCTTCTGCTAGGCACCTGAGGGCAAATCCACTCCTGGACCACCCTAATCCTAGTTCAAGGCCTCAGTTCTGGGACCACCTAGGATGTAAGATCTCACAGGAGGCCTGGGTTCCTCTGCTTCATCCTCACCTTCGGGCCCCAGCTCACTGAGCGGAGAGTCTCCCATTAGACTCACCACCTTGTGTGGGTCTGGGCTTTGATACATGTCCCTCTTCCAGCCAGAAGTCATTCACATGCACGTTCAAGTCTGGTGGGAGCAACAAATCCCCTCCAGACAAAAGTGGCTTATATGCCCATTTACCCCTGGAATTCCTTCTGTTCTGGTAACTTCTGTTATAGCTATGTTGTTAGCTCTTGTTACATTTAAGAAAGGGATGCATTTCTTTTTTTAACATTTAACCAGAAATTCAAGGTTTGTTTTTGCTTTGTTTTTAAGAGAGCTTGTCCATATCCTAGCCCATTATTACACATAATCTGAGTCTTACAGTTTCCTTTGACAATTTATTTCTGCTGGCTTTCTGACTTTGGAAATTTGGTGTTCTTCAATTTTTGGTCTGCTGGTAGCAGTTTCTTACATTCCAGTGCTGTATGCATATAGAACGCACATGAAATGAGAGAATGAAGCTATTCTGTGCCCAGTACCATCATGAGTGCTTTTTAGTTAGTTAGCCCATACAACAACCCTGGGAGATGGTAGAGTTGGTGGTGGCTGTTGTTTTTGCCATTTTATATAAGAGGAAAATGAGGTTAAGTAACTTTACCAATGTCATAAAATGAGCAAGTGGCCAAGCCACAGACTCAAGTCAAGTTCTGACAAGACAGCGTGGATGGACTCTTAACCCCTGCATTCCAGCAATCCCCATTTACAGAGATGATGCAATCACTTGGAACTCAATGTTGACTCAATATGCACAGCAATAATAATTTTGACTCAGTGTGCACCGATGATATAATTATGGCATTGCTAGTCAAAGCCGTGGTTCCAACCAATTTTTACCTTGTGCCTGTGTGTACACAGATCTGCACTTCTCACCTCGACGCCACCAACATAGACACTTGCAAATCCTTAGCCAGGGCAATACAACTTCCAGTTTTCTTTTCCTGTCTTCTGTTTTTTCTCCTCTCTAGACAGTACAGAAGGCGGGGGTTGGGGGTGGGGCGGGGAGGCAATTGGCTCATTTGCTAAGTCTGCCACTGTGTTGCAATCTTGGGTTAACTAATCCATTTCTTAAAATGTAAAAAGTTATTAAGGGTGTAAATTTTCTTTTATGATTTTGGCCATTTTTATATGAAGTTATACATTGTGGTGGTTAAGGTTGCTGGCTTTAGAACAAGGCTGCCTGTGTTCAAATTCTGACTCTGCCACTATATGACCTTGGGCAAATTATTTGATCTCTATGTGCCTTCATTTCCTCAGTTGAAAAATGAAGAAACAGCATGTACCTCATAGTGTTGTTATGAGGATTAAAAGAGGATTTAGTATAAAGTAATTAAAACAGTGTTTGACACACAGAAAACATGCTTATTTTATTCCTAGTAATATTTTCATTGTTTATTTTTGAAAAGTCTCCAACTTTTTTTTTTCTGAATCAAGAATTTTTTGTTGTTAAAATTTCTCAATAGAAAGAAATTATATGTATATCTTTGTTTTCACTTAATTCCAGTTTTATTGCATATTTTAAGCAGAACATAACTAAATTTTCAAAACTATCAGTCTTAATAGGATTTCAGTAATCTAATACCTAAATAAATTTTGTTCCAGAAACATTTGTAAATGTCTATTTTCTAAAGAATAGAAAGTTATTTGTTTACATATAGTTCTCTGTTAAATCATCCTTGTTAATGTTAATTTTCTAATACTCTACACTTTTTAGTCTACTAGATCTGAAAATCAGAAATTTTCCACAATATCTCTAGATATATGTATTTTTTGGATTTAGGTATTTTTAAAAATCCTACTTTGTAGTTAGTAGAGTTTTCTGATCTCTGCTGAGGGGAATATTTTCTATTCAATTATCCTTGTTCCTGTCTTGCATTACTGTTTTTTCAGGATCTCTGAAAATCAAATTTTGGTTTAAGATTAGGATGCTCTTTCTAGGAGCTAGAGTTGCCCACGACAGAGGGAGCAAGCTGTTTTCCCTGTCACTGGATTGGCATCAGCAGAAACAGGAACTGTCATGTCAAGATACTGGAGTGAGGAGGTGGTGGAAACTCTTGCATACTTTTAAACCATAATATTCCTTTGGCTTCAAATAACACAGCTTTCCTCCACCTCCTGGCAGCCCAAGGAGGAAGCCCAAAGAACCAACTCAAAATCAGATTGTGCATGGAGAGGTAAGAACACTCTCCCAAGCAGTACTGGCCAGGTGGGGCAGCTCTCTCACAGGGCAGCTCTTCCGAGGTGGTGGTCCACGACACTGCAGACACGGCGCCTGCTCATTCTCAGGCTTTCATGAGAATTTTTCCTCTCCACACTCTACCTATGAAAGTTGCTAGGCAGCAAGGAGATAAAAATGTTAGAGAATGTGACTGTTTTCTTGCGACTCTTTGTTTCTACCTACACAGAGCAAAGCAGCTTTCCTGTGGGGATTTCTCTTCAAAAGCAAAGCACTCCCGTCTTTGCTCCTCTGCCTACATTATTAGTAGTAATGGAATCGCCCGGTTTTCTGAGGCTACGAAATCAAGGGAGCACAACCTCTGCATTTAACTGCCTGTGCCGCACCTCCTGCCTTGAATGCCTTCCCCTGCCATCGAAGGACTTTGAAGGTTTCTCAGTGCAGGGTTTGGTGCTGCGCTAGTGGAAGGAGTGGATTTGCTGCCTGACATTCTCTCATGCAGATGTTACTCTCATCCCCACGCCGGCACTATTCTTTGTATGACTGTGGCAGCTTTGGTCCACCATCAGCTGGATTTGTGTTCTGAACTGCTGATCTAGTAGGGGGGAAGGGTTTGTTCTTACTCACTACTCTTTATCTAGCCATCACTAGAGTATATTAGAAAAGCAACTAGCTAGTTTAAGAGGCAATCTCTTCGCAGGGTTTGACTATGTCTTTTTCCTTGCCAAAATCTTATTTTTTTCCAAGACAAATGTAAATACCACTTCTGTTTTTATCCTTTATCTTAATGTCCCATTTCACTATGCTATGAATTTCAAGGAACTCATGACAAACTGCCTTTGTAGCTATTAATGAGCATGTTTTATTTTACTTTACTTTGGGGAAACAAACTGAATGCTTTTTATAAAGTAGTTACTTAATAGCAGTTGTGTAAGTGAGCGATCAAACTGAAGGGTTGGTTAGCAATGTGCTGACGCCACATGAGCTAACCAGCCACTGGACAAAGTAGTGTATTTTCATTAGTTTTTCTTTTTCAGAGATCATGTATATATGTAGAAAACTTTATTTTGTTTTAAAACATGATATGGAGAGCATTTCCTAGCTGTCTGAGGGCTGAGAGTAGGTACCACTAACGTTCACCTCTACAACTCTCCCTTTTTTATTTCCCATGGCTTAATTTGGGACTATGATGGAGTATTCCTGATGGACTATTTTTCTGTTAGGTTGCAAATACCTATCGACAGTGTATAATCATTACATACCGACCCAGGGGTCATTCTTTGCTTTGATCATTAATGTCAGCCATTTTATATTTCCAGTTTAACTCTATCAGGGGCCATAGATGCCAGCACAACATAGCCATCAAAAAATAACAGATGATCATAAGATCAACTTAATTAACAGACTTTACTTTCACTTACAATCACTTCTGCTACTATCATATATGGAATGAAAGGATTTCCTGTGTTTGGACAGTGAATTGGGAGCCTTGTCCAGGTCTCCCTATTGGTCAATTATTCAATCAGAATTTTTTCTGAGACAGGGTCTTGTCTGTAACCCAGGCTGGAGTGCAATGGCATGATCATAGCTCACTGTAACCTCTAAGTCCTGGGCTCAAGCAATCCTCTTGCCTCAGCCTCCCAAGTAGCTGGGACTACAGACTACAGGTACATTCCACCTGGCTAATTTTTTTTTTTTAGAGACAGGCTGGCCTCAAACTCCTGCCTTCAAGTGATCCTTCTGTCTTGGCCTTCCAAAGTGCTGTGATTATAGGCATAGGCCACAACCAGAATTTTTGAACATGATCTATGTGCTTTGAACTGTTATATACACTATGGAATGGATGGATATACAGAAGAAGTAGGTTCCCCTGAGAGAATGTCTAATCTAGTTGATAAGGCAACATAGATGAAATACTCAGTGAATGAGATGGTGGTATATTAATCAACATCATTGGCTACTATGAACAAACTCTTCATCAGTGTTTTGTTATTCTCCTAGCTTTATTGAGATACAATTGGCAAAAATTATATACATTTACAGTGCACAATGTGATGTTTTGATCTATGTGAAATGATTAAATCAAGCCAATTAACATCCATCACCTCATATACTTACTTTTTTTTGTAGTGAGAAATTTAAGATCCACTCTCAGCGATTTTCAAGTGTATAATATAATTAACTATAGTTACCATGTTGTATAATAGATCTCTAGAAGTTATTTATCCTGTCTAACTGAAGCTTTATATTTTTTGACTAATGCCTCCCTTTTCCTCCCGTAGCCCTGGCAATCGCCATTCCACTCTCTGTTTCTGAATTAAACTTTTTTAGATTTCACGTATAAGCGAGATCATTTGGTATTTGTCTTTCTGTGCCTGGCTTATTTCACTTAGCACAATGGCCATCCATGTCCATCCACATCACTGCAAATGACAGGATTTCCTCCTTTTTTAAGGCCATTGTGTATATATGCCACATTTTCTTCATCCATTCATCTAATGATGGACACCTGAGTTGCCTTCATATCTTGGCTGTTGTGAATAATGTGCTGAGCATGGGAATGCAGAAATCTCTTTGACATACTGATTTCATTTTCTTTGGGGTATACACCCAGAGTGGGACGGCTAGATCAAGCTCTATTTTTAATTTTTTGAGGAACCTTCATACTGTTTTCCATTTGACGGTACTAATTTACATTTCTGCCAATAGTGTATGAGGGTTCCCCTTTCTCCACATCATTGCCAACACTTACCTTTTCTCTTTGATACTAGCCATTCTAACGGGTGTGAGGTTATACCTTATTGTGGTTTTAATTTGCATTTCCCTGATGCTTAGTGATAAGCATTTTTCATATACCTGTTAGCCATTTGTATGTTGTCTTTTAAGAAATGTCTATTCAGTTCCCTTGATCAATTTTTAATTGGGTTATTTTCTTACTGTTGAGTTACATGAGTTCCTTGTATATTTATATTAACCCCTTATACGATATATGGTTTGCAATTATTTTCTCTCACTTTGTAGGTTGTCTCTTTGCTCTGTCGATTGTTTCCTTTGCTGTGCAAAAGCTTTTTAGTGTGATACAATCCATTTGTCTAATTTTGCTTTTGTTGCTTGTGCTTTTGGCAACCAAAAAGTTATTGCCCCTAGACTAACGTCAAGATGCTTTTTCCTTATGGTTTTGTCTAGTAGTTTTATAGTTTCAGGTTTCACATTTAAGTCTATAATCTATTTTGAGTTGGTTTTTGTGTATTGTGTGAGATAAAGTGCTGATTTTATTCTTCTACATGTGGATATCCAGTTTTTCCACCACCATTTATTGAAGAGATTGTCCTTTCTCCAGTGTGTATGCTTGGCACCTTTGTTGCAGATCAACTGACTTTAAATGAATGGATTTATTTCTAGGCTCTGTCTTCTGTTCCACTGATCTATATGTCTGTTTTTATGCTAGTACTATGATGTTTTGATTATTATAGCTTTATAGTATATTTTGAAGTCAGGTAGTATGATTTCTCCAGCTTTGTTCTTTTTGCTGAAGATTGCTTGGGCTATTTAGAGTCCTTCGTGGTTCCTATGAATTCTAAGATGGTTTTTTTCTATTTCTGTAAAAACGTCATTGGTATTTTGATAGGGATTGCATTGAATCTATAGATCACTTTGGGCAGTATATACATTTTACAAATATTAACTCTTCTAATGTATGAACATGGGCTATCTCCCCATTGTGTCTTCAATTCCTTTCATCAGTGTTTATGGTTAGTGTACAGATCTTTCACCACCTTTGTTAAATTTATTCATAAGTATTTTATTTTTTGTAGCTATTGTAAATGGAATTGTTTTCTTGATTTTTCTCAGATAGTTTATGTATAGAAATGCTACCAATTTTTGTAATTACATTTTGTGTCATACAACTTTACTGAACTTGTTTTTAAGTTTTAACAGGTTTCTGGTGGAGTCTTTAGGGCTTTCTACAAATAAGATGATGTCATCTTCAAACAGACAATTTTACTTCTTTTCAAATCAGATGCCTTTTTTCCATCTTTCTTGTCTAATTGCTCTGGCTATGACTTCCAGTACTGTACTGAATAAAAGTGGTGAGAGTGGGCATCCTTGTCTTGTTCCTGATCTTAGAGAAAACTTTCAGCTTTTCACCATAGAGTATGATGCTAGTTATGGACTTACCATATTTGGCTATCATTGTTTGAGATGCCTTCCTCCTGTACTTAATTTGTTGGGAGCTTTTTACCAAGAAAGGATGTTGAATTTTGTCGAATGCTTTTTCTGCATCTATTGAGATGATCATATGATTTTTAGGTCATTCTGTTAATGTGGTGAAACACATTTATTGATTTTCACATGTTGAGCCATCCTTGGATCCCTGTGATAAATCCCACTAATCATGGTGTATGAGCCTTTTAATGTGCTGTTGAATTTGGTTTGCTAATATTTTGTTGAGAGTTTTTACATCTATGCTCATTGGAGATATTGGGCTGTGGTTTTCTTAGTTTCCTTGTTTGGCTTTGGTATCAGGGTAATGATAGCTTCATAAAATATGTTTGGAAGGGTTCTCTCCTCTTCAATTCTTTGAAAGAGTTTGAGAAGGATTGGTGTTAATCCCTCTTTGAATGTTTGATAGGATTCAGCAGTGAAGCCATCAGGTCCTAAGCTTGCTTTGTTGAAAGTCTTTTGATTACTGATTCAGTCTCCTTACTCATTATTGGTCTGTTCACATTTTCCACTTCTTCGTGGTTCAGCCTTGGTAGGTTATATGTTTCTAGAAACTTGTCCATTCCTTTAAGGTTATCTAGTTTGTTGATGTTCAGAGTAGTTTCTTAAGATTCTTTGTATCTTATGATTCTTTGTAATATCTCCTTCTTAATTTATAAGTTTATTGGCTTCTCTTTTGTTGCTGAGTCTAGCTAAAGGTTTATCAGGATTTTTTTCTCTTTGAGAAGCCAACTCTTAGCTTTATTGACCTTTTCTGTTGTTTTATTAATCTCTATTTCACTTATTTCTGCCCTGACCTTTTTATTTACTTCTGTTGACTTTGGCCTCAGTTTGTTGTTCTTTTTC
>CAUYRT010100449.1:0-42287 GCA_963574885.1 Lepilemur ruficaudatus | reverse complement strand
CGCTCCCCTGTCTCCCTTCCCCTCGGGGTGCGTATTCAGTGCTCAGTGCTTGTCCAGAGTGCTCTGGGGCCGGAGCTCCCCCCGGGAGAAGGGCTCATGCGCCCCCAGACCTCCAGTGCTGGGAGACTCGGGGGCCTTCTTTAAAAGACCTGAGCGTTGGGGGTGTTATGGGTACCCTGTGAGGGAAAACCGTGGAGCCCTGCACGCTGCTGGCTTTTCCTTTACGACTAGCAGATTCTTTCAAACCCTTCCTTCTCCATACCCCTGAGTGCGTTTCTGCATGTGTGTCTTCGTGCGGTGGTTGAGGAGCGGTGTGGGATGTGTACTGTGTGCGTGGTGTGCGGGGGACGGGGAGCATTCAGGCTGTGTGCATGTCTGCGTGTGTGTGTCTGGGGTTTGAGGTGGGGTATGTATGTGTGTGTTGGTCATGTTTGAGGGGTGTGTGTGTGTGTGTGTCGGGTTTGAGGTGTGTGTATGGTGTGTGTCGTGTTTGAGGTGTGTGTATGTGGGGTGTGTGTGTATCTGGGTGTTTGAGGTGTGTGTATGGTGTGTGTGTCAGTTGTGTTTGAGGTGTGTGTGTGGTGTGTGTGTGTCGTGTTTGAGGTGTGTGTATGTGGGGTGTGTGTGTATCTGGGTGTTTGAGGTGTATGTGGTGTGTGTGTTGGTTGTGTTTGAGGTGTATGTGGTGTGTGTGTGTGTCAGTCGTGTTTGAGGGGTGTGTGTGTGTGTGTGTGTGTGTCGGTCGGGTTTGAGGTGTATGTGGTGTGTATGTGGGGTGTGTGTGTGTCGTGTTTGAGGTGTGTGTATGTGGGGTGTGTGTGTATCTGGGTGTTTGAGGTGTATGTGGTGTGTGTGTATCCAGGTGTTTGAGGTGTGTGTGGTGTGTGTGTGTGTCAGTCGTGTTTGAGGTGTGTATGTGTGTGTGTGTGTCAGTCATGTTTGAGGTGTGTATGTCTGTGTGTGTGTGTCGGTCGGGTTTGAGGTGTGTGTATGGTGTGTGTGTGTGTGTCGTCTGAGGTGTGTGTATGTGGTGTGTGTGTGTTGGTTGTGTTTGAGGTGTATGTGGTGTGTGTGTATCCGGGTGTTTGAGGTGTGTGTGGTGTGTGTGTGTGTGTCGTGTTTGAGGTGTGTGTATGTGGGGTGTGTGTGTATCTGGGTGTATGTGGTGTGTGTGTTGGTTGTGTTTGAGGTGTATGAGGTGTGTGTGTGTGTCGGTCGTGTTTGAGGTGTATGTGGTGTGTGTGTGTTGGTTGTGTTTGAGGTGTGTGTATGTGGGGTGTGTGTGTATCTGGGTGTTTGAGGTGTGTGTGGTGTGGGTGTGACGGGGGGTGTGTGGGATCCCGTCTGTCTCAGGGTTACACTAGCGGGGAAGAACCCATCTGAAGACAACAACATGGCCGGGTCCTCGCCCCATCACTGGACGACCTTGGACTTAACCTTTTTGATCTTGAAGGAAACCAAAATATTTCACCCCGAAATATGTTTCCCTGACATAGTTCAAGATGGCCATTCAGAGGGGATGAAAAACGGCAGTAGCTGAACAGCCATCTTTGTTGGGGAGATCCGCATCCGTAGGGAAAATCTCCCGCACTGCTACAGCCAGGCTTTCTCTGAGGCCTTGCCTCGTCTGGTTCAGAGAAGATTAACTCAGAGTCCGACACGCTTATAGGTCTGAAAGAAACGATGACCATTTATCCTCTCTGAGGGCTGCTACCTGTGAGGCTTCACCCACGTAAGAAGACCACCTTTTCCAGCCAAGCCGCCTCCCCGCCAACCTGTTTTGCCACCGTGTGAGCCCTATTCTTTCTGTCACCTCAAGATGGTGTATAAACTTCTGAACCCCATGGGGGGTTGGGGTAATCACTCTGTGGCTTGCCCATGCATGTTAATAAATGCGTGTGTCTTTTATCAATCTGCCTTTTGTCAGTTGATCTTCGGTGAACCTTCAGAGGCTGAAGGAGAGGTCTTTCCTTGGCCCTACAGTGTTGGCGTAGTGGTAGGGAAACCAAAGCCACCCTGCTCTTCTGGGAGCTGCAGTCAAGGGGACCCAGGACCGGACGGGCTGGCAGATGGGTAAGAAAGTCTCACCAGCCCAGCTCCTGGCCTCTCCGTGGGATCCAGTCGCGCAGACAGTAAAAATCACTGTCTTTTCCCTCTCCAAAATCTTGATTAATGGGAGGAAAAGATTTATGTGATTAATCTTGGGTGTAGCAACTCTGGTGTACTTTTTGGTATGAATATCATATTGCCTGATCCTTTCTGCTCAGAAATTATCTTTTCCTTTGTATTTGTCTTTGGTTTTCTCTTCTGAACAGGATTTTTTTGTAGTGTTAATAAGAGATGGTAAAAGATTTTTGTTCACCTTTTGAGTAAGCAACAACGAAAAAAGGGGGAGAGTTTGCCTTATACTGTCTTTATTTATTTGTTTTTCGAAATTTTTCCAGAGATGGGGTCTCGTTTGTTGCCTAGGCTTGAGTGCAGCGGTGTGATCATGGCTCACTGCAGCATCCAACCCCTAAACTCAAATGATCCTCCCACCTCAGCCTCCCACGTAGCTGGGGCCACAGGTGTGTACTATCACACCTAGCTAATTTTTCGTGCTGTCTTTATTAGGTCTTTTGATTGCTTGGAAAACTGAGCCTCCTCTCTAGCAGAGAATAAAGATTTTTGCTTTTTGAAATCTTTTCTCACCACTTAGGTTAAATGAATATTATTTTAAATGACTATTATTTTACACTGGCCCATGTAAAATTCTATATTGATTCTATTTTGATCAAGTGTTTCAAACCTTTCTTATTTTATTTTTATCATATTTTTAGGCTAGTCAAGTGAAGCAGTGGGAGTGGACAAGGGTCAACGAAATCTTTAACTGGTTGTGATAAGTTAGTTGTAAGCACCACTGCACTCAAACCAGCCTTTTTAATTTCACTATTATTTCAAACCTTTGATATTTGACAAACTTCCCAAAATCAAATTTCAAATTCTAAAATTAAGTCTTTTTGACCTCATAACTATTGGACATTTCAAAAATAAACCTTGGAAGTCCAAGAAATATATATTAGGCTTATTTGGTATGTAGAAATCATACGTGGAACATTGCCAAATAGGAAATGGCGTTTACCTTTCTTTGAGTTGTGTTTGTATTTCTATATAAGTGTGTTGTTAATGTGTTCCAGAATTTTATGAGATTCCTAAAATTCTGTTATGTCTTAGTACGTTATCAGTCATAATTACGATTATTATGTTAAATTGTTGTATGCCACAGAACTAACCAAATTTCTTTGTCAATCGCATCTTTAATCATGGCTATTCTAAGTCTTTTGTTATCTACAGACAATTATTGTTTTACTTTGATTCTTCTCAAAAAGCAATAATCAGCTACAGTCCAAAATTTGCTTCTTTTTCAAGGAAATTCATGAAAAGGATGCTGATAAGTACTTTTGAATTCAGGTTGCTTTTTTTGTTTTCTCTTTTCTTTTTTTCCCCTCAGGAAATATAAAATTCAGGTTTCTGATAACTTTGAAGACCATACCATTGGACCAGGTAAAAAAATTCCAGAACTCTAATTAAAAAGAAAAAGATGGGTTCATGAAGACTGCAAACCCTGCATCGAGCAGAGCAAGAATTAACTGCATGGCGCAGAGGCGAGAGAGGATGGAAATGTTTTTTAATGACTTTTTGTTTGAAACATTGATGATTTTTTTCTTTTTTTTCTTCTTTTTGTTTCTCTCTCTCTCTCTTTTTTTTTGTTTGAAGATTCATTTTACATTTTGTTTTCCAGAGTCAAGAAAACTTTTTTCTCTGAAACTATTTATAGCTTACAGCAATTGGGTAAAGTATACTTTTGTGAACAAAATTGAAACATTTACCTTTCTCTCTACCTGGTTTGTTTTTTTCCCAGTCTTTTATGTGATTTATTTTCTGCCTTTAACCATAATAATATGATAATCCAAATTCTGTCTTAGCTGGCAGATCTATAAAAACATTTGTCCATCCCGCTCACAGGCAAGGCAAATGCTGGTTCTCGAAAAGGTCCCACCGTGGACACTCTGATCATCCAACCAAGTGTCCCCCTTGCGTGATTTTATCTTCACTTTATTATATAGTCACTTCATTGAATTTCATTCTAGACCTTAACTTTTCCATGGCTTTCCGTGATTTTGCTGTGCTTTTTTCAAAGAACGTGTCTGACCTTTACTGCATCATACGTAGAGGCCTAGCCCATCTGCAATGTACCTCTTGGAATGGGACACAGCTGTTCAACCAAATCAGTCTAAGAGTTCAATCAGGACCAAGAGACTGAATCGAGAAGGTATGGAACAGTATCTTTAAATCTGTTCTTTTCTGGTTATTCCATTCCTCTCCTCCCCCGTTTTTTTTTTTTTTTTTTTTTTTTTTTGAGACAGAGTCTCGTTCTTCCTCCAGGCTGTAGGATAGTGGCGTCGTTATAGCTCACTGCAACCTCCAGCTCCTGGGCTCAAGTGATCCTCCTGCCTCAGCCTCTGCAGTACTCGAGTAGCCGGGATTACAGGTGTGCACCACCACTCCCAGCTAATTTTTCTATTTTTTAGTAGAGACAGGGTCTTGTTCTTGCTCAGGCTGGTCTCAAATTCTGGACCTCAAGCTGTCTTCCCGCCTCGGCATCCCAGAGTGCCGGGATTACTGCTCCCTGCCGAGGGCACCTTTTCTTATCTCTGCTAGCCAGGCCTCCTATTCTCTCCCTCCAATAACCTGTCTCGTCACTATAACCTACTTTACCACCATAACCTGGTTTTGGCTATGCTCTGAGCCTGAGAGAGGCTCTGTGGGTCCCTTTCTGTAACCTCAAGATGGTACATAAGCTTCTGAACCCCATTAAGGGATTGGAGTAATCACTCTGTTGTCCTCCCTGTACGCTTCAATAAATTCGTACGCCTTTTCTCTTATTAATCTACCTCTCGTCAGTTGATTTTCAGGGAACCTTCACGGGGTGAAGAGGACGTTTTTCCCTAGGCTCCTACAGTTTCCAGTTTGTCAAACCGTCAAGTAGAAATGACAAGTGCACTTCTCAGTGTCAGGGAGGGCACCCTGGCGGGGTAGGGGCGGGAGGGAGGGGCAGGTGGGCATTTTACTGGATGTGGCCAAACACCCTGAGGTCAGCACAGCCCCTGCCCTGGACAACTCCTCTAGAGCAGGTCTCCCCCAAAGTGTCTCTCGCAGGGTGGCTCCCCCTGGACCTTGGGTTCCCTCACAAGCTCAGGGCACCCCTCTGGGATACCTGTTCCCAGGAAGAGCAGGACCTGGGCTCCCTAATGGGGAGGGTGTCCCCTGGTCACGGACCCTGGAGCCAGTGGGAAGGTGAACAGGGCTCTGGAAGGGCCTCTGGGGCCAGGATGTGCAGTCAGGACTCAACCCCCACTGAGGCCCAGCTCTGGCTGGGGAGCTGGCACTTTCCTGATGAAACATGAAAGCTCCAAGAGGAGGGGCCATCTGGGAGCACAGTCGGAAGGGCAGGGACTCCCAGAGGTGGGGTGAGGATGAGCCCAGGCGGTGCTGCTGGCCTCCCAATGTCAAATTCCCACATGGTTTCTGTGCCTGTGCATGGGGGCGGGGGCTGCCAGTGCTTCGGGCTGAGCCAGGACAGAAAGCTTTTCTGTGGCCCAGAAATCTTTGGATCTGTAATTGGAGCTATCACAGCTGGTTGGCGCTGTGAATTGGAGTTTAAAAGGAATCAACCAAAAAAAGCATTTTCTTCTCTTTCAACTACAAGCTGGAAACTACCCCAGGACTTGCCCATTATTCCCAAGAAGAGCCTGGGGTTATAATGTTATGCAGATGGTGGCACTTCCCCCTGGGTTCTGCCCCACTCCCATGTATGCCCACGTGACAGCTGCATGGGCCCAGCCCTGACCTCGGGCCTGGAGGAGGGGATGGTGTGATGCCAGCTATGTTTGTTCAAAGGCAAGCTCTGCAGGCTGTGCTCGCCTTTGGAAATGTGAGTTCTTTTTCTGCATCGACAGAGCCCCAGTTGGAGAGAGCATGCTGGGGTTTGGGAAATGGCTCTGGATGCCTGGGGCTTTGCTAATTTGGGACTAATGCCCACAGTCAGCCTTGCAGTGAAGGGCACCAGTCTTGTCTCTCTGCACCTTGGCCGGGGGATGGAAGAGGGCTATGCAGGGGCAGGGCTGGGTGGTTGAACTGCTTAAAGGGCCCATGTGGCCCACATGGAGGAATTCTGCAGCAGTTCACGGGACCTGCTGACCTGGGGACCCAGGACACCCGAAGTCCCTGCCCAAGCTGCGTTTTCTCCCCTTCAGCAACCCTGAGGATGGTCCCAATTCCAGAAGGGCTTTGCGGGTCCCAGCTGGGGGGTGCTTGCCCTCACCAGATGGCAGGTACTGACTGGGAGGTGCTCATGGAACCCACTGGAATGGAGAGGGAGGCAGGAGGGTCCTGGAAAGGGGGTGCAGTTCCGAGCAGAGGTTCTGCCCAGGAGCACTGTGCCTGGTGTGAGGTGGCTGCTGTGTGGCACTTAAAGACTGTCTGCCTGACCAGACCATAGTCCTGAGCCTTCTCCTAGGCCCCTCTGCACACGTCCTTGTGAAATCCTGTTTCAGCAAGAAGCCTGCACCTTGATATCCAACCATCCTCAACGTCTGGCCAGGCTCCTTGTCCTCCAGCACCCCTAGGTGAGGTCTGGTCACCCTGGCCTGTCCTCAGTAACATCCCATTAGGTTTGCCTGACCCCTGATGTTTCCTCTTAGTGATTTTCCATCCCCTGACCCCACCCTGCTCCTTGGCTATGAATTCCCACTTGCTGGTGCCGTATTCAGAGTTGAGTCCAGTCTCTCTCCCACTGCAAAACCCCATTGCCGTGGTCTCTGCATCTATCTTGATGGTCCCTAATAAAGTCTGCCTTACTGTGCTTTAACAAGCGTCACTGAGTCACTTTTTCTTTAACACATGTCCCTCAGCCCTCTGTCCCCGTGACTGCAGGCATCCTCCAGCCCCAGGCCTCTGAGCTTGCAGTTCCCTACCTGGAATCTTGACCCCTCTTGGCCTGGCTCTCTCCCTCCACTCCTGCAGGGCCACTGAAAGGTCACTCTCTCAGTGAGGCCTTCCCTGGCCCCCAGGCTCTCTCTCCCACCCCTTTGCCCAGGTGTGAGCTGCTGCTTCTTGGCTCCCAGATGGGCTGAGGTGGGTGGGTTACCATGGACCCTCTCTAGGCCTTGATTTCTGTCAATGACACAGAACCCAAACTCTGTAAGATAATTTAAAGAGGTTTATTCTGAGTTGAATATGTGTGACTATGGCCTGGAAAGCCACACCCAAGAAGCAAGTGGTTGGGACACAGTTTGGTTTGTACGTTTCAGGGAGACAGGAATGACATGTAAAGTCATAAATCAACACATGGAAGGCATGCATTGGTTTGGCCTGAAAATGCAGGACATCTCCAAGCGGGGATTACAGGTTATAGGTGGCTTTAAAGATTCTTTGATTTGTAGTTGGTTAAAGAAATGAAGCTTTGTCTCGAGTCTTGAAATGTTTTAAGTTAAGATGAGGAGAAGTCTGTTAGAGACAAGCTACGGACATAGACTCAGACTCGAGTGATCTGTTAAATAAATTGAGGACCTGCAGGTGCAGTTTAAGCTGCTTCTTGCAAAGCCTTGGGTCTGGTAACAGGTTACAAGGACATCTCCAAGAAGGGAGGGGTGTGACGAGGCTGTCTGACCTCCCTTCTCAGAGCCAGCAACTCAGCTTTAGGGTATTTCTGGGGTCTCCTCAGCCAAGAGGGGGTCCATTCAGTCAGCTGGGGGGCTTAGGATTTTATTTTAGTTCACATTTCCCACCCACAGATGGAGGATGACGCTGGTACCCACCTCATTGTGTTGGTGGGAGGCGTAAGTGAGCTGACACGGGCAGGACGCTGAGCGTGACATGTGGCCAGCCTGTGCTGATATTACCAAACAGTCGTTATGTGGGTGCCGTGCTGGGGGCCCTTCCAGAGGAAGGGGCGTTCGAGCCGAGCCCTGAGGCCTGACAGGATTCTGGGTGAGAACAGGCGGAGAGGTGAGGAGACTGCACA
This sequence comes from Lepilemur ruficaudatus, assembly GCA_963574885.1. Classification (NCBI taxonomy): domain Eukaryota; kingdom Metazoa; phylum Chordata; class Mammalia; order Primates; family Lepilemuridae; genus Lepilemur; species Lepilemur ruficaudatus. The sequence continues at coordinate 34,222 of CAUYRT010100449.1, read as the reverse complement.
GGGCTGCTGGAGATGACTCTTCAGGTGAGTTGCGAGCAGGGCTCAGGTTTTGTGACTGTCTCACATGCAAGGGGAAGCTCCTGAGACGCCCCCTCAAAGATGCACTCGGGGAAGGAACGGGAATCTCCGTCAGACTAGACACAGAGATAACCTCTGGTTACGGATCACCCGACCCACAAGTGACAGTGGAGCTGGCAGGTGACTAGTTCCTCAAAACAAGTCCTGCCATCCTTATAGCTCACAAAATTATAGAAAATTGAGTAAAAATGTTATCAGAAATGCTGATTTCTTTCCAGGAGGGAGTTCTGCCCTGCTCAGCTTCTTTTCCAGTGTTCAAGGAATGAGACGGGGCTCAGAAGGAGGCTCTTCTCTAGCAGATCCAGGCCCTGACGTGGCCGCAGAGAGTGGCCCCCAGACCTGGTGTCTGTGGCAGCCGGGACCCCCCAAGGCAGAGCCCAGTGTGGGTCTGGCCGTGGTGGGCAGAGAGGCAGCTGCCATCACATGGCCCACAGGCTAGAGGAACGAGAGGGCTGTGGGGTGAACCCATGGTCCAGTTTTCCGGGGCAGGGCAGTGGCAATTTAAAGTAAACCGAGGAAGAGAAGTCTGAGATACCAAAACAATCACACCTTTTTGCAAATCTCATTCGGCAAAGTCCAGAGGAGTGGATGTTGGACGGTCCTAAATCAAGGCAGAACTGACACAATGACCACAGGTCTTAGATCAGGAATGGTGGGGCTGGTGGGATGCCTGGGTGTGGACTGTCTGTGCTCTGGTAGTAGCTAAAGCCAGGGCTCATGAAGCCCATGGGAATGAAGGTGACCTACTGGAAACTCCTTGGTTTAATGGGGAAAAAGTCACCTCAGGACTGAGGGAGACAGGAATGTACTGTGCCCACCCACTCAGCTGTCCCCTCACTATCCTGTGAGAGGGCCGGAAGGACACCCCTCACCAAGACATTACGGGGTATATTGTGGAGTGGGGAGGGGTGATAGCCCCCATGAGAGGCTCTGGAGAGGCTGGCTGCTGTAGGGTGGGGAGGAAGGGGCAATGCTGCCGAGAACAAAGCGCAGAGATCTGGGGTGGCAGAGGCCATGTGGGTGGCCAGGCAGGTGAGGTCACCAGGATGGGCAAGCTGAGTGGTGTGGCCCCAGAGAACCTTGGCTCATTTCCATGGAGTCACCCTCTAGGACAAAAGCAGAGGGCAGCACAGGGGTGAAGGGGTGGAGTTGGTGGAAAATCCTGGGTCTCAGGAATAGGGCCTGGACTTGGTCACAATGCAGAGGAGTTGAAATTCCTCTTGCAATTCCTGGATGTGAGTCATTCCCAGACCTGGAGCCCTCTGCTGGATCCGGCGGAAACACCCAAGGCTGTGCTGTGAAGACAGCCTCCCCTGAAGGGAGTTGCAGCCTCTGGCCAGGATGGCCGCGCTCTGGGGGAAGGGACACCCCAGGCTTTCAGGGATTGCTGGGCACTGGCTTTAAGCTGATGCCACTTCCCAGACACTCTGATGCCTCCGTAGTTCAGTAGTCAGAGCGGGGCTTTGGATGCCAGGTGAGACATGTGTTTGGGTTACAGCCCCTCTCGCAGTGGACACAGTAGGTATGTGTGGATCTGTCTTATGTTAATTTCCCCAGTTCTCAAGCGGATCGTTTCATTTGAATAGATATTCTGAGCACCTGGCTGGTGCACACACTATCTGCTGACTCAGGCAAGGGCTCTCAAGGTGGGAAGCCCAGCAGAGCCTCCTGGAGCTCCCCACCTGTATCAACTGAGGAAAGACCAGCTACTCTGACATGCAAGCCCAAATTTCAGTGGATTAATATAACAGATGTCTATTTCTTGCTAACAGAAAGTCCAGCTTGCTAAGTGCGTGAGGATGGAGGGGTTCTCTGCTCCACATAGTAGTTCAGGGACCCAAGCTAAATGAACCACTGCCATTTTCTATGTCGGTTGCAGGGCAGCCTGGAGGTCCACAGCCAGCCAGCGGGAGGGTGAAGAAAGAGCATGCAGGACTGAGCAGGGCATTTCTATGGGTCAGGGCTAGGCGTGGTACACATCATTTCTGCCCAAAGTGATTTCAGAACTCAGTGACATGACTGTACCTAGATGCAAAAGGGGTTGGGAAACACAGAAATACAAGGCTTGACTGGGAGACGGGAGCCAGCAGTTGGGGCATCAGCTTTCTGACTCCTCAGTTCTCTGACTGTGGCAAAGAGAGTAACTCCCCAGGGCACTAGTTCTATGATGTTGATTTAAGGAGGGTGTATTTCAAGGCCTGTTGCGGTGGCTCACGCCTGTAATCCTAGCACTCTGGGAGGCTGAGGCAGGAGGATCGCTCAAGGTCAGGAGTTTGAAACAAGCCTGAGCAAGAACAAGACCCCATCTCTACTAAAAATAGAAAGAAATTAATTGGACAACTAAAAATATATAGAAAAAATTAGCCGGGCATGGTGGCGTATGCCTGTAGTCCCAGCTACTGGGGAGGCTGAGGCAGGAGGATCGCTTGAGCCCAGGAGTTTGAGGTTGCTGTGAGCTAGGCTGACGCCACAGCACTCTAGCCTGGGCAACAGAGTGAGACTTTGTCTAAAAAAAAAAAAAAAAAAAAAAAAGAAAAGAAAAGAAAAAAGGAGGGTGTCTTTCTAGAAGCTCAGATTGGACATTTCTCTTATAGTCCTTCCAGTGATTTTGTAGGTACCAACTTACTGTATTAAATCTCTTTCTGCTCAAACTAGCCACACACGGGTCTGTAATCTGCACCTGAACCCAGGCTTTTACAGCTGGTGAGACGTCAAGGAGCTGAGCGGCCATGATGTCAGAGATCACTTGGAGGGACGTGGATGATGTCAGAACTTGGGGTCAGCAGGCAACCAGTGATCCAGATGCCAAAATCCTCAGTGAATGATAGGATGTGGCTGACCAAGTAGGATTCATTTCATCACTGCTATGTCCCCAATGTCTCAACTTTAGGGGTGGCTGTGTGTAATAAATGTTTTCAAATGCTGAGTGTTATTCTGTTCATTTATTATGCAGCTAGCAAGAAATCATTAAGCACTTACATGTGCTGAGTGCACATGTAAGAAATAAGAAAATAAGAATAAGAAAAGCAGATTTCCAACAGTATAATTTATTTATTTATTTTATTTTATTTTATTTTTTTGAGACAAAGTCTCACTCTGTTGCCCAGGCTAGAATGCCGTGGCATCAGCCTAGCTCACAGCAACCTCAAACTCCTGGGCTGAAGAGATCCTCTGCCTCAGCCTCCCAAGTACCTGGGACTACAGGCATGTGCCACCATGCCTGGCTAATTTTTTTTATATATTTTAGTTGGCCAATTAATTTCTTTCTATTTTTAGTAGAGACAGGGTGTCGCTCTTGCTCAGGCTGGTCTTGAACTCCTGACCTTGAGTGATCCTCCCTCCTTGACCTCCCAGAGTGCTAGGATTACAGGCGTGAGCTACCATGCTCGGCCCCCAACAATATAATTTAAAACCCATCTATTGCAAAACACCTGGAAATGCTGATTAAAATATAATAAGCATTCTTGGCTGGGCGCGGTGGCTCACGCCTGTAATCCCAGCACCCTGGGAGACCGAGGCGGGAGGATTGCTTGAGCTCAGGAGTTCGAGACCAGCCTGAGCAAGAGCAAGACCCCATCTCTACTATAAATAAGGAATAAATTAGCCAAACAACTAAAAATAAAAAAAATTAGCCGGGCATGGTGGTGCATGCCTGTAGTCCCAGCTACTCGGGAGGCTGAGGCAGGAGGATCGCTTGAGCTCAGGAGTTTAAGGTCGCTGTGAGCTAGGCTGACAACACGGCCCTCTAGCCCAGGCTACAGAGTGAGACTCTGTCTCAACAACTACCAAAAAAAAGATAAAAAAAAAAATATATATATATACATATATATATATGTATATATATATATATATAATATAAGCATTCTTTTACATGCATAGCCGAACTTGGAAAAAAAAATAAGGGATATCCCCAGAGACACAAAACGAAGAGGAAACGGAAACCAACATGGTAAATGTGCATGAAATCTGGGGCGCTCTCAATATCAGGAACTCAAAGCCTGGGTTTCAAGGCACGTACGAGGCGAGAGACAAGGACTTGGGCCCATGCAATATAAGAAGCTGGAAATGAGATTCCCACACAAAATCAGGACTTTTGAAGATCCACAGTCTCAGTAAGAGGCTGGAAAGATTAGGAAAAAACTACTTTTCACAAAAGAGAAATGAAAGATTTTGTAATGACTTTACCACCAGATAGAAATCAAATCTCCTCTGAGAATTTATACGTATAAATTTATCTTCACATGGGTGTGGGATTTAAATACAAATTCCCTGGGTGGTTTAGAATTGAGCTGAAGTGGCTGTAGGTTGGCAACACTGGGGCACCTGGCAGGAGCGAATGCAACTCCCCTCTGGAGCAGCAGCTACCAACTCCTTCAGGTCCCCACAGATTACAATTAGCCAGACATGAGATCACAACCTAAAGTCACAAAACATGTAAGTATGCTTAAAATGTTCACAGAGATAAAAGATGCAATTATAAAATGAACAAGGAATGAGAAACTATCAGAAAGATACGAAAAAAGAAAAGAAAGAATCTGATAGATTTGAAAAAGAATAAACTATAATGTTAAAAAAGAAAAAAATTGACTTTTCTTTTTTTGAGTTGGGGGTCACGGGTCACACTCTTGCCCAGGCTGGAAGTGCAGTGGCATGATCATAGCTTACTGTAGCCTCAAACTCCTGGGCTCAAGTGATCCTCCCACCTCAGCCTCCAAAGTTGCTGGCATCACACTACTTTTCTTTTCCTCTTCTGGAAAGATTTTTTCATCAATCTCATTCTTAAATGAATGAGAACTACAGTTCTGAGTTAAAGGTTGTTCTTAACCCTCTTTCTTAACTGTCACTGTTGCTCTCAGTCTAATTATTCCTTTGGGAGATATTTATCTTTTCTTTTTGACTGTTTTTTTAAAATTGACAAATGAAAATTGTATATATTATGTACAACATGTTTTAAAATATCAGGCTGGGTGTGGTGGCTCTTGCCTGTAATCCCAGCACTTTGGGAAGCCAAGGCAGGAGGATCACTTGAGGCCAGGAGTTCAAGACCAGCCTGGGCAACATAGCGAGACCCTGTCTCAAAAAAAAAAAAAAAGTACACATTGTGTAATGGCTAAATTGAGCTAATCAACATATGCATTACTTCACACACTTTCTTTGTGGTGGGAACACTTAAAATCTACTCTCTTAGCAATTTTCAAGTATACATTTTTATGAACTATAGTCAACCATGATGTACAATAGAGCTCTTGAACTTATTTTTCCTAATTGAAATGTTGACTTCTTTGCCCAGTCTATGCCCCTCCACTCCCAGCCCCTGGTAACCACCATTTTACTTTCTACTTCTATGAGTTCAACTTTTTTAGATTCCACATATATGTGGGATCGTGTGGCATTTGTCCTTATCTGCATGGCTTATTTCGCTTAACATTGTGTTCCTCAGGTTCATCTGTGTTGTCAAACATAGCAGGATTTCCTTCTTGTTAAAGTCTGCATAGTATTCCACGGTGCATTTATACCACATTTTCTTATCCATTCATCTATTGATGGACACGTAGGTTGATTCCATATCTTGGCTATTGTGAATAATGAATGACTGAAATTTCAACGGGCAAATAGCAGATTAGACACAACAAAAGAATTACTGAGCTAGAAGATGAGACTGAAGAAAGATCTAGAATACAAAGTAGACAGCTTAGGAGGTGAGCAGAAGTCAGAACGAGAAGTTCTAATATATTTTAAAAATTCTAAATCTTTTTCAAAGTTCACACCTTAAAACTTAATAAAGCGTATTCAGAATGTTGTGGAACCATTGTCACTACCCATTTCAGAACTTTTTCATAATCCCAAACAGAAACTCTGTGTTCATTAAACAGTAACGACATATTATTCCCTCCCCCATCTCTTGCTAACCCCTATTCTGCTTTCTGCTCTATGAATTTGCTTATCCTAGATATCTCAGATAAGTGGAATCATATAATATTTGTCCCTTGGTCTGGCTTATTTCAGTTCACATAATGTTTCCAAGGTTCATCCATGAGGTCTTGTGTTTTTAACAGGAGATATTGAGGATATACAATATTCAAGAAGAGAATAGCAGAGAATTTCCAGATTTCATGAAAGACATAAATCCTCAGACTCAGGAATCATAACAATCCCGAACAGAATAAGTAGAACTAAAACAACACCTAGGCACATCACATTGAAACTGAATATATTAAAGACAACGGGGTCTTAAAAGAAACCAGAAAGAACAAATTACCTACAGAAAGAATGGCAATTAGATTAACAGTTGTTTTGATGGCAACAGCAGAACCCAGATAACAAGAGAACAGTAAATTAAAAATGTGGAGTGTAAATAATTGTTAATCTAGAATTCTATGCCCAGTGTTGCAGATTGCTAGCTGCCTATTCTAATGTGCAATCTGCCTTCTTCTTTGTTAAAAGAGGCCAGATTTTATAGGGGAAGTATGCATCCAGCTAAGAAAGAACTAAATTTCCTAGCCCCCATTGTGGCCAGACCCAGTTTTGGCTAATAAGATGTAAGCAGAGGCATTGGATTAAGTTTTCAAAAACATTCCTTAAGAGGGTCAGACATTCACTCATGATGAAAAAAATCTCTTCAGACTAGGACTAGAGGAGAACTTTCTAAATCTGATAATGGCAATCTACAAAAACCCTTCGGATATCCTACTGTACTTAATGGTGAAATATCAAACATTTTCCCCTGTGATTGAGAGCAAAGCAAGATTGCTTGCTCTTACCACTTCTATATAGCACCATACTGACAGTCCTAGCTGTTGCAATAAGGCAAGAAAAAGAAATAAAAGATAGAAAAATTCAAAAGGTGGAAGTTAAATTGTCTTCATTTGCCAATGACTTGATTATTTATGTAGAAAATCCTAAGAAATCTATAAAAAAGCTACTAGAACCAAACAAATTTAACAAGGTCACAGGCTAAAATTTGTATACACAAAAATCAGTTGTATTTTCCTATACTATCAACAAACAATTAGAAACTAAAATTAAAATTAAAAATAAATGAAATTAAAAATTTTATTTGCAATATATGAACTAACACAATTCTTACAAATAAATTTAGCAAAAATGTGTAAGAACGCCACACTGAAAACTACTAAGCCTTGCTGAGATAAATTAAAGAAAACCAAAATAAATGAGGGAATATACCATGCTTATATACTGGGAAATTCAATATTGTTAAGATGTCCATTCTCTCAAAATATTTACAGAGTCAATGCAATACCAGTGAAATTCCCAGCAGGCTCTTTTCTGGGGTAGAAATTGACAAGCTGATTCTCAAATTTATATAGAAACAAAAATGACCTAGAATAGCCAACCAAATTTAAAAAGAACAAAGTTACAGGACTTATGCTATCTGATTTCAAGACTTGCTGTAAAGTTACTGAAATTAAATAGTGTGTGCGTATATATAGACACTGAAAAAAGTATATAGATATAGATCAAAGGAAAATAATAGAGAGTCCAGAAATAGACCCATGCGGTAGTCAGCTGGTTTTCAACAGAGGTGCAAAGGCAATTCAGTGACAAGCCTTTTCAAAAATGGTGCTGTGAGGTCCCTAGAAGAGTGAAATACCTAGAGGCAGAGAGTAGAACTGTGGTTACAAGTGGCTGAGGGGAATGGGGGGAATTATTGTTTAGTGGGTGGATGAGATGATGAAAAAGTTCTGGATATGTACAGTGGGGATGGTTGCATGACAGTGTGAATATACTAAATGCCACTGAATCACACACTTAAAAATGGTTACAATGGCCAGGCACAGTGGCTCACACCTGCAATCTCAGCACTTTGGGAGGCCAGGGTGGGAGGATTGCTTGAGTGCAGGAGTTTGAGGCTATAGTGAGCTGTGATCATGCCACTCTACTCCAGCCTGGGCAACAGAGTGAGACCCTGTCTCTTAAAAAAGTAAAAATAAATGGTTAAATAATTTTTAAGTTATGTATATCGTACCATGATAAAAATATTTTTAAAAAATTTTTAAAAAATGGTTCTGAAACAACTGGACATCTCAAGGGAAAAACATAAACATCATTTTCTTGACACAAAAATCAAAAATTAACTTGAAATTGATCATAAACCGACAAGTAAAAACTAAAACTATAAAACACAGGAAAAATTTTTATCTTGTGGGAGGCAAAGATTTCTTAGAACTAAAAGAATATCAACAATAAAAGAAAAAAAGAAGTTGAATTCTATAACAGTGAAAAACTCTTGTTCTTTGACACTATTGCAAAAATAAAAAGGCAAGCCAAAAAATTAGAGAAATTTTGCCATATATTTATCTTACAAAAAACTTGCATCTGGAATATACAAAGAGCTCTTAAATTTTAATAATCCAATCTTCCCAGTTTTTAAGAAATGGGTGACAGACTAGAACAGACACTTCAGAAAAGATTTGTGAATGTCCAGTAAGTACATGAAATGAATCTCAGTATCATCAGTCACGGGGAAATGCAAATTTAAACCCACAACGAACTAGCACTACACATCCATTAAAATGGCTAAAATTAAAAAGACTGACAATACCAAATGTTGACAAAGATGTGGAGGAAACAGAAAAAGTTGGAACGTAAAATGGTGCTACCACTCTGGAAAACTGCTTGCCGATTTCTTAAAAAGTGAGCATGCATCCATCGCAAGGCAGAGTCATTCTATTCCTAAGTATTTACCCAATGGAAAGCAAAGCGTAGGTCCACACAAAAACTCACACACGAATGTCCACAGCAGCTTTATTCATAATTGTCCCAAACTGAAAACAACCCAAACATGCATATCAACAGATAAACTGATACGCAAAACGCAAAACGTGGTATTTTCATAAAATGGAATAGCACTCAGAAACAGAATGAGCTGAGTGGGACTGACCCCTAAGAGGCTTCCTCTCGGGGCGAAGGGCAGGGTGGACCGGTACTTTCAAAGCTAAGCCCTGCTCGAAGTGACAACCCCACTTCTCCTCTGGCCTAAGGGTCTTTCCAGCCCCCACCCCAGTACTTAGGGGGCGATTCTGTCCCCTGCAGCTGGAGTCAGCTGAGCCCACCCCATCCGGCAGGGCCCACCGTGCGGAGACCACTCACGTCCCCAGCAGCGCTTGCCTCCTTCAGTTGCACAGCCGACCGCGTCGCAACTTCCAGAAATTCCTCTCCGCTGCCGTTCCAGTCACAGCCCCTATCCCCGTCTTCCAACTCTGAGATGGATTTATTATAATACTTAAAAACATACGTAGTTCTTTTTGTCACTACTGTACCACAAACTTAAAAATGGTTAAGACGGTAAGCTACACGGTCTTACCACAATAAAAATGCGTACACAGATTTTAAATCCTTGACGGCCTTTGAGAGGGCAGAGAGGTAAACACACGGGCAAACACACAGTCTTGAACAAAAAGATAATCGGGATCCTGAGTGTGACGTTAAGTAGACAAAGCGTTCTCAATTTTATTTTCACATTTCAATGTTAAAATATCTTTCATGCTCTAAGAATACACAACAGAGACCTGCCACCCCGTCCCATGGCTCTGCTTTGCTGCCGTTTGTGAAGAGTTTTCGTTAGAACACACTCCTTTGGCTGAGGCAGCAGAAACCAGACGACGGTAAGATTCTGAGTGTTTACTATGCACCAGGCCCGTGCCAAGCGCTCTGTACCCACTTCCCACATCTCACCCGCACCGGCCCAGGAGGCTGGGAGCAGCTTGGGAGCCTCTGAAGGCAGACGCTTGGCTTCACACCTGGCACCCCAATTGGGGCCCGCCGTGGCCAGAATGAATGAGGGAATGAGACCATTCCTACCGCCCAACTTAACCGGGCAGACGTGGAGACAGAGGAGGGCAAGGAGCTTTCCTAGGCCCCCTGGGTTATTTGGTGGCTGAGCTGGGATTCGAATCAAGGCACTTGCTCCAAGCTCAGCCCTTTACCTTCTCTGTGATGTGAACTTTCAACCTAGAAAGAGGGATATTTACTGGCCTTTGGAACCAAACTGCAAGAAAAGCAGAAGTGCTACTGGATTTCAGGGACTAAAATTAGGGACTTGACCCCCGTCAGAATTTTTCCTGTCTCCCCCGTCTGTATTTCTCTTCATGTAGGTTGTCCTCAAGGCTGGAGCCTTGGTCACCAGCAGTTCCTGAGTTCACACCTCTCCCATGTATCCCAAGCGTGGAAAAAGTCCCTTTGCTGGTAGAGGTGCAATCCCGGGACAGGATTCCGGTTGGCCCTGCTTTGGTCACATGCCCACTGGTTTCTCCTGACTAGCCATGTCAATAATAACAGCAACAACAACAAAAAAGAAAGTGAAAGGAGGGCAGTAACAGTGGCTTGCTCAGTGATTTTGTGATAACTGAATGAGTTAATACATGGAATACACTTAGAACAGCATGTAAGTGCTCAAAAACCTTAGTGAGAAACCTATTTTCATAATTCTTATTGCAAGTTTCTTTTCTATTTAAGCAATTTTCATAAAGCTTTGAGGTGATCTTCCTGTGAAAAAGTTTCTCTGTGAAACTGTCATCATTGCCAGTTTTGGAGTTTGAATTATATTCCCCTTTGTGGTCCCCAGGGCCCCCAAGACATTAACATAAAAGAGTCCTGTGCTGCTGGTGCTCTTCTGAAGGGACAAATCTCAGTTATGCAGGATTCCCACAAATCCAGGACCAACATGAGTTCATAACCCCAGATCACAAAATTCTCACAGAAACAACCCACCATGAGTAAGAGTCAGTGTATCACACAAAAAGCAGAACTGGACTACCAAAAAGTTCACATAAAGTATTGACTAAAAACTTAAAAGTAGATATTTTTGAAATGATTAAAAATAAAAGAAGAAATTTTGAAATTGCATTAAATAAAAAACAAGTCAATCTAAAAAAAGAGCAAGCAGATTTGAAGACGTACCAAATAAAGCTTCTGGAGATAAAACCTATGATCATTGAAACTGAAAACTCCATGGACAGGATTAAGTAGATTAAATACAGTCAAAGAGAGAGTTAATGAGATAGAAGTCAGAATTGAGAAAATCACCCAGCCATACAGCACACACAGAAAAAAAGCTTGAAAGGATTGAGAGGAAAATAACTAAATTTGCAATCTATACTGGCTAACTTATCATTCAAGAATAAGAGTGAAATAAAACATTTCAAAGAAAGACTAAAAGAATTTGTCACTACCAGACATTCATAAAAAAATTTCTAAAGGATGTACTTTCAGGAAAAAGAAAATTGAATCTAGAAGAAAAGAGTGAATTGTAAGAAAGAATGAATAATGAAACTGGTTTACATGTGACTAAGTCTAAACAAGCATTCTCGGTTTGATGGTGGTAGCTACAACAAGATGACTAATTTGGAGGTAAAAACAACCTGGGCAAAAACCTATGAGAGGAGTGATTGGGGTTTGAGTATTCTAAATTCTTATTACATGGGAAAAAGAGAAAGATACTAATTAACTTTAGACTTTCTTAATTATGCAAGTTGAAAATTTAAGTGTATGTATGAAAATGACAAAGAATGCATAACTTCCACACCAATGGGAGTTGGAGGGAAGGGAATAAAGAAAACGTGATCAGGCCGGCTGTGGTGGCTCAGCCTGTGGTCCCAGCCACTTGGGAGGCTGAGGCAGGAGCATTGCTTGAGCCCGGGAGTTGGAGGCTGCAGTGAGCTGTGATGACACCACTGCACTCCAGCCTGGAGACAGACTCTGTCTCAGGAAAAAAAAAGGAAAGAAAGGGAGCTCGATCAATCCAATGGAGGGTAGAAAGGGAGAAAGAAGAAGCATAAAGACAAAAAGGACAAATAGACAACACAAAATAAGATAGTAAAACTCAATTAAAATATACCATTAATCACAATAAACATACTATTAAAGGTTGAAAAGTGTCAGAGTTTTCAAAAAGTTAAAGGTTGAATGTTGTCAGATTGGGTTTTTTTTTTTGAGACACAGTCTCACTGTGTTGCCTGGGCTAGAGTGCCGCGGCGTCAGCCTAGCTCACGGCAACCTCAAACTCCTGGGCTCAAGCGATCCTCCTGCCTCAGCCTCCCAAGTGACTAGGACTACAGGCATGTGCCACCATGCCCGGCTAATTTTTCTATATATTTTTAGTTGTCCAATTAATTTCTTTCTATTTTTAGTAGAGACGGGGTCTCGCTCTTGCTCAGGCTGGTTTCGAACTCCTGACCTTGAGCGATCCACCCGCCTCAACCTCCCAGAGTGCTAGGATTACAGGCGTGAGCCACCGTGCCGGGCCTTGGGTTTTTAAAAACATCTAGCCTTACATGCTATTTATTAGAAGGCACCTAAGAATGTAAAGACAGAAAGGATAAATGGAAAATGATGGAAAGAGATACATGAGAGGCCAGTACTCATGAAAAGGTATGTTGCAGCTCTACTAACTGTTGGGAAAAAATAAAATTAAGGCAAAAAACATTATTAGGACTTTCCCCCCTTCTTACCACTGCACTGGACTAGTCTAAAAAACAACAACAACAAAAAACAGCATTAGGGATAAGAGTGGGTCCCCTATAGTGATAAAAGGAAGAAATTTATCCCGAAGCTATAATAATTCTAAACCTGTTGGCATTTAATAACAAAGTATAGCAAATAGCAAAGTATAGCAAAAGTATATAAAATCAAAATTGGCAAAATTCCAAGGAGACACCAATAAAGCCACTATCACAGCAGACATTTGAACACACTTTTCTTGGTAATTTATATATCAAGCGGACAAAATATTAGAAAGGGTACAGAACATTTGCATAAAACAACAAGCTTGATCTAATGGCAATTATATATGACAATCATTAATATATATGAATATATATGAATTAACATATATCATGGATATGAATCGTTGGATTCAAGGATAGATATACCTGCATCCAACAAATCCTATTAAGCAGATAGGAAACCTTTACAAAAATGGACCAGGTACAAGGACACAAAGAAAGTCTTCACAAAACTCCAAAATATCAGTATTATCCAAACTACCTTTCCTTACCATAATGTAATAAAATATAAAATCAGTAACAAAGGGTTAGTCCTCCCCCTACAAAAAACTAGAATACACTGGAAAATTTAAATAAGCACATTTTTCAGCAATTCCTATGCCAAAACATATAATTAATATCAGAAAAATCAGAACAAGATGAAATTAAAAATACTACTTAAGAGTTAAGGGGGGCCGGGTGTGGTGGCTCACGCCTATAATCCCAGCACTTTGGGAGGCTGAGGTGGGAGGATTCTTTAAGGCCAGGAGTTTGAGAACAGCCTGGGCAATATAGTCAGACCTGTCTCTACAAAAAATAGAAAAATTAGTCAGGTGTGGTGGTGCGTGCCTGTAGTCCCAGCTACTCGGGAGGCTGAGGCAGGAGGATCACTTGAGCTCATGAGTTCTAGGCCAGCCAGGGCAACACAGCGAGACCTTGTCTCTTAAAATAAAAGTTGGGGAGGGGAAGAAAAAAATAATAATAAAAAAAGAAAAGAGTGGTCGGAGTGCAGTGGTGTTTATAACAAACCCATCACAACCACTTACAGATTCCTTTGTTCCTTCTCCACTCCCACTGCTTCACTTGACCAGCCTTAAAAAAAAAAAAGAAAAAAAAGACTGGAAGGTTATAACCAGAGTGGTCCTTGGAAATGTACAGCCTTAAATGCTTATGGAGAAAGACTAAAAACTAGTAAGTATCCATCTCAACTAATTTAGAAAAACAATCATAAAAAACTAAAAAAGAAAGTAGAGAAGAAAAAAGAAAATAGGAAAGAGATAATCAAAAAATGGGAAAATCTGATTCTTTACAAATAGATTTGTATCCCTAGAAAAATAAAACTTAAATCAAACTCGAGAGGAAATAGAACCTGAATACACCTACATATATTAAATAACTAGAAGCAGTAAGACCTCTACTCACAAAAACCACACCAGATCCAGACAGTTTTACAGTCAACTGAGCATGCAAGGGTTCCCGTTCCACACAAACTGCTCTGGAGTTTGGGAGGGGACCAATGAGAAGAGAGAAGGTTGGTGTGAATTTGCAGGTGAAGGCTGAAGCCGTGACTGACCCACAGAGCCAAGACGTGCAGCATCACTGAGCACCAGGACGTTCCAGGGGCCTGGACATGTCAGTGAACCAAACAGGCAAAGTCCCTCTCCGCAGGGAGCCCACATTTGGGTGGGGGAAAAACTGAGACTAAACAGCAAATAAGAGAATCAGAGTATGTGGGAGACAACAAGGCCTCAGAAGGAAGACAGTAGACCAGAGTGGGTGAGGTGGGTCCACCTGGGCAGAGTGTGGACTGGGACAGGGACCCCCATGAGTTGTCATGGAAACCAAGGGAGGTGAAGGTTCAAGGGGGAGTCGGGTTAGCTGGGACAGAAACTGGTGATAGCCTTTGGGGACCAAGCCACTGTGGACTGAGGAGAGAGAGGGAGAGCAGAGCTGGGATTCAGAAGAGGAAGTGGCCAAGGGCAGGATGGCGGGATGGCAGGAGGGGACACATCTGAGTGCAGCTGGGTGAGGCAAATTGCCCTGCCAAGAGGGGAGCCAGCAACAGGCAAAGTGGGCCCACCAGAAGGCCAGAAACTGGGGTAGGGGCGTGAACCACCCACACTGGAGGGCCTGGGCATCGCTGGCACATTAAATGCTGAAGCAGGGAGGGGAGATGCAACCAGTGAGGGCCTTCCTGGTGGCCTTGGGGCCCAGCGGTAGCTGCAGGCACAGGGCAGGGCTCCACTGGGGGGGGCCGCCCCCAGCACTGCACCAGGCACTATTCTGGGTGCTTTGCCCACAGGAGCGCCCCCAGGCCTGCGAGGCCTATTTGTGTCTAAATGTGTGTGTGGGGGAGACGGGAGGAAGTGGGGATGGCGAGAAGGATGGATCTTTCTAGAGTTTTGGCCCTGATGGAAGGAAGGGAGAGCAGAGGGGCCTTGGTGTCCTGCGAACCGTGGAACTCTCCCTTTTAATGACAGAGACAGGAAAACAGCAGAGGTGGGGCCAGGCTAGGCCAGGGGTGGCTCTGCCTGGGAAGTGGGGTCTGGTGGGCCTGAGGGAGGGTGGCCTTGAGGAGCCTGAGAGCTGTGTTCAACAAAATAAGGGGCAAAGACACCCCCTGTCCCTTGGCTTCCTTCTCCAGGAACCCACCCAGAGGACGTCATGTGTCTAAGTGCTTCTGGGCATTGTTATTTTTGCTGTTTGCCGGGGTGGTGGTGGAGCTGGGGAGTGACTCAGGCTTGGACCCTGTTCACTGTGTGCACGTCATACGTGCCAGGCACTGTGCAGAACCTGAGCTCGGGGCAGTGCTGAGCAGGGGCTCTGGTGTGGCCCTGGGCAGTGGGTCTCCTGCCCAGCTGAGTCTGGAGCCCATCAATCTGTTGGTTGCCAGTTGGCAAAGACATGAGATTTCTCCTGAAAGGCTCAGCAGCCACAGTCACAGTGCCCGGGTTGGGTGGCTGGAGAAGGCTGAAGGGACCCCCGTGAGGTCCAGTCTGGGCAGGCAGGCCAGAGGGAATACGGCCAAGGCCTCTGGGTCCATCCAGACCAAGGGCAGGTTCGCAGGGAGAGTTCGAGGGAGAGTGAGGAGGCCTGGGGCTGTCAGGTTCTGGCTGTGGAGAGACGTGCAGCCTCCTCTCTCCCAGCCCCAGCTCTGGTGGACTCTGGAGAGCATCGCCCGCCACCTTGCAGCTGGCCACAGTGGGTTAAAAGGCTGGGACCTCAGTGCAAAGGCAGATGGGGGTTGTGGTGGGAGGGGCAGGGTGGGGGGATGGCAGGGCAGGATGGGGCGGGAGTGGGGGGCCTGGGTATGGGGGAGGGGAGAGAGACTGGAGCAGGAAGACGGTGGAGACACAAGAGGGGTCATGAAGCACTAGTTTCCTCTCTCCAGGGCTGGGCCACAGGAAATCCAGCCCTCATGCTTCCCAAGGTGTTTCCTGAAGATAAGTGAGCCTGGACAGCCCTTCCTGATCCCTGCTCCCCTGCCCCCATCCCTCCCATCCTGCCCTAGCCTCTGGGGGACCCCCAGCTGGCCCACTCAGGCTGGGCCAATGGCCTTGGGAGGAGCCTCCACGGGGTGGGAGGTCTGCGCATCCTGGGGCCACACTTCCCAGGCAGGGAGGGTCTGTCCAGGCTTGGGAAGGAAGGCGAACCAGACCCACAGACAGTGCCGGAGAGCAGCTGGGCAGGTCAGTGGAGTTCGGAGGAGGCAGAGATTCTTCCTCAAGTGGGGGCAGACCTCCAGGCTGGTCCAAGGAGAGAGGGGCCCTACCATGGGGTTGACCAAAGGCTGTTTTGGAGGCAGAGGGCCGGTCAGAAACGGTATCGGGTCAGGGGGCACTTTGTGGTGGGCAGGCAGTGGTCAAGGTGGATCTGTGGAAGTGGGGGCTGTTCTCAGAGCCGGTGTCAAGTGCTGTTCTGTGTGAGGTCGGGTATTTCTAGGATAATTCAGGTTGTCACAGGGAGGGGTAGAGAGGTTTCCTGTGTGTAAGAGAGCCAGGGCAGTTCAAGGTTATTTCTGGGAGGCTCAGGAATAACCAGTTTTGTAGGTGATCCAGGGCTGCTCTTGGAGAAGGAGGGGGAGGCTGGGGTTAGGGGCCGTTTCCTACCACAGGCAGAGGGTTTTGCCCCAAGCCTGGTTAGTTCTACCAGGGCTGCCAAGTGAGCTGCTCTTCCGGCTCTTCTGCAGGGTCAGCGGCTGTTTTTCAGGGGTGGGTCAGTCAAAGCATGTTGGGAGAGTTCCCTGGGTGTTGGGAGGTGTTTCTCGGGAGATGAGGGATATTCCGACGTTTAGGGGCTGCTCTTTGTTCTGGGGGTCTGGGGGGGGTACAGGGGTTCGCAACGCTGGGTAGTTCCGTGAGGCTTACCGGGGTTGGGGGACCTGGCGCGCTCCAGTGGGGCTGCCTGAGCTAGTTTCTTTACTGAGCTCCCCCTCCTCCGCCCACTCATCACCCCCTCCCGCGTTGCCACGACAACGCGTAAAACTAAAATTCACTTCCCAGTCGCAGGTGGAGACTAGTAGCGCCCCCTCCCCTAGCCCTTCTTCGTAGGTCGCGCCCCCATCCTGTCGTCGCTAAGGTGACGGGGAGGGGGCGACAGGCGTAGCATCTCCAGGCCGACCCGGGGTCTGGGGAGGAGTCCGGAGCAAACTCCCCAAACTCGGCTGGGGTCGGGGCGCCGCGCTGAGCCCTGCTGGGCGTGGTCGAAAGGGTTAACTGGAAGGCCCTCTCACATGGCGATAGGAAAGCCCCTGGACCTTGGAAGGCCGGAGGTTCCCCTTGTCCGACCCCCAGGACTGGGGCAAGGCTGGTCCCGCCATCTCTTCCGGGCCTGGAGTCGGGGGCCAGTAGAGTGGGGGAGAAGCCGCCACCTCCAGAAATCAATTCTGCTTTTCTCTCCCCTTCCTGCCCTGCCGTGGTGCCCCAACGCAGCCCCCATCCCGGCTCGAGGACCCCCTCCTCCGCACCTTCCCCTGTGGTCCGCGGATGCTCGCCCGCTGCGAAAGGGCTGTGCGGCTTTGGCTGCTCAGCCACTCCCCTCCCACCGAGGCCTAGGACTCCCCCCACCCTGAGCACAGCCCCCCAGGGCCCCCGCCCGGTGGCCTGGCCCCCCGCCCTCTGCACAAATCTCCCTCATTACCCCGGGACCCCGCAGGTACCCCCCAACTGGCCCTGAGCCCTCCCGGCCCCCGCCTCCGGCGCAGCCCCCTCGCCACCCCCGCTTCCCTCCCGGCTCAGGCCCCCTCCCCCCGCCGCCCCCGCCCCCGGGGAAGGCAGGCGCCGAGCTGAGCCGGGGCCGATGCAGCTGAGCCGCGCCGCCGCCGCCGCCGTCGCCGCCCCTGCGGAGCCCCCGGAGCCGCTGTCCCCCGCGCCGGCCCCGGCCCCGGCCCCCCCCGGCCCCCTCCCGCGCAGCGCGGCCGACGGGGCTCCGGCGGGGGGGAAGGGGGGGCCGGGGTGCCGCGCGGAGTCCCCGTGCGCTCCGTTCCAAGCCGCGGGCAGCCCCGGCCCCGGCCCCGGCTTCGGCGCGGGGATGGACGGCCCCGGGGCCAGCGCCGTGGTCGTGCGCGTCGGCATCCCGGACCTGCAGCAGACGGTGAGCCCCGCCGCCCCGGGCAAGGCCGTGCCCCTGCGCTCGCCGCCCGGATCCCCCCACCCCCGCCAGGCGCGCCCGGCTCCCCGGACCCCCGGCCCACGGCTACTCACCCCTCCCCCGCCGCCTCCGCCGGGACCCTCCCCATCGCCGGGGCGGGGCCGGGGCAAGCCCAGCCCCAGGGGCGGGGCTTCGAGCGCAGTGCGCGGAGGCGCGGGGTCCCGGCGGTCCTTATCCGAGCCCCGGACTCCGGCAGGGGCCCGGGGCTCGGCACCCTGCGCGGAGCCGGGCCGGGCGGGTCCGCGCTCGCCAGGTCTGCGCTCACGAGCCGCTCCGCTGCAGAAGTGCCTGCGCCTGGACCCGGCCGCGCCCGTGTGGGCCGCCAAGCAGCGCGTGCTCTGCGCCCTCAACCACAGTCTCCAGGACGCGCTCAACTACGGGCTCTTCCAGCCGCCCTCCAGGGGCCGCGCCGGCAAGTTCCTGGATGAGGAGCGGCTCTTGCAGGAGTACCCGCCCAACCTGGACACGCCCCTGCCCTACCTGGAGGTGCGGCAGGCAGGCCCGGGCGAGGGGGCAGCGCGCGGGGTGGGACCACTGAGCTCCGTGGCATGATCAGTGAAGGGCATGGCCTTCGCTCACGGAAGGAGTTAGGGTGGGAGCAGTGTGCGTGAGGGGCTGTGTGCAGCGAGCTGTGTGCAGTGAGCGTGTACAGGGTGTGCAGTGAACAGGTACAGTGAGTGGTGTGGACAGCATTGTACACACCGCTGGACAGTGAGTAGTGTGAGCAGTGAGTACAGTGCTTGCGGCAGGCAGTATGCACAGCGAGCAGAGCGTGCAGCCTGTGCAGCGTGAGCAGTGTGCAGTGCATGCAGTCGGCATGTGCAGTGTGCAGTGGGCAGCGTATGTGATGCGAGCACTGAGTATTGTTCTGCCGGGAGGAGTGTGAGCAGGAATGAGTGCGGGAGGGGTATGGGGTGTGAGCGACACACCTGTGTGCACATTTGTCCCTCTCCCCCAGCTGTGGAGTCTTCTGAAGGCCAACCTAGGTCCCATCCTTTGCTCACTCGTCATGATGTGAAGGTGTATCGAGTGCCCTGCCGGGTGTGGGGACACTGAGTCAGTCCTGACAGGAGGGTCTCATGGTTGGGGTGGGGGGAGGCAACTGCGGTGAGCACTGAAATAAGATTTATGGAGGTTGAGCTCAAAGTTAGTCTGGCCTCCCTGGTGGCCTAGGGAAGTGGGGTCAGTCCTACTTGGAGAGGGTGTCTAGGGAGTGAGCCCAGAATCAGATCTTGGGAGAGGAGTGGGGTTTTCCAGGGACTCCTGGGCAGGAGAGTGAGAGCATTGCTGGCTGCGGGGCAGCCAGGCGTGCGGCTCCCACAGCACCGCGAGGCGTGTCTGAGTGTGGTGGGTAGCAGCAGCTGTCAGTTTTGTCTGTCCAGCACGGGAGTATGTGTGTCGGGGTTTGTGTGGCTTCGGGCTGTGCTGCACTGGGGGGTGTGCCGGAGGGCAGTGAGCGGGTGCGGTGTGGCTGACGTGAGCAGGACGGGGTTTGTGGCGTGCTCACTCGCTCATCCCGGTGGGTGCGTTTTTCTCTACCTTTTCTTTATCTGAGCAGTTTCGATACAAGCGTCGAGTTTATGCCCAGAACCTCATTGATGATAAGCAGTTTGCAAAGCTTCACACCAAGGTAAAGAGACGATCACGGGGAGGAAACTCCAGGAATTACTTCCCGCCTCCCTGTGGCCACTGCCCCCACCTCAGCTTGGGGTGACCACAGACCGCTGGCTTTGGCTCAGTCTGCTCCCCCTCCCGTCAGAGCGGGTACTGGGGAGGGCGGGGCACAGGTTCCAGGCCCTGTGGTTGGGGGCTGGCAGTCTGGTGACGGGTTCCAGTGAGATCAGACTCTCGCTGACCTTCTGGTGAGCCCCTGGTGGAGTGTCCTGGGAGAAGCTGGGTGGGAGGGAGTGGACAAGCGTCTGATGTGATTTGTTGTGGCAAGGTGCCCAGCACTAGTGATCACCCAATGCTGGGCACTTGTAATTAGGCATCTCATTAATTCTCTCCTGGGAGGGACTATTATTACCGCCTTTCATGGATGGGGAAACTGAGTGCCAGAGAAGTTAAGTCACTTGCTCACAACTGTGAAGCCAGTGAAGCTGGGCCTGAACCCAGGTCTGTCTCACTCCAGGCCCTGTGTCCAGGCACACCTGTGAGGTGTCTACTGTGGGGCGCTACCTGCAGAGTGGGCCTGACCCCAAATGCCCTTTGGGGTCACCTCACTGCCTCCTCTGAATGTTGGAGGGGCAGGGTGGGTGCCACAACCCCTCCTCACAGGCAGACTTCCTGAGCTCCTGCCCCCGGCCCCCTGGACCAGTGGGCATCTGCTTGCCGGACACTTTGCTGATGGTCTCTGGAACCTAGGAGAGGAATCACTGTCAGAGCACTGTCACCTCTGTGCCTAATGATTGTGTCTGTGACCCCAGAGCCTCAGGCTTCGATGCCAGACTTTTCTGCTGCCCCAGGGCAGGAGGGATCAGCAGCTGTGGCTCTGCAGATGGGCAGGGACCATTGTGAGGTCTACCTCTCCCTCCACTGGCCCTCATGTGACCTTGTCCCTCTGCGTTCTTCCCCCATGGTTACCTGTTCTCCACATTCTCCAGTGACCAACAGGACATGAGTGACTCTTGCTCTTCGGGGAGTCCTGTTTATTTTTAGGATGAGTCTAAATTTCCTACCATTGCTGTGCATGTTCCTGCCCACCCAGGCTGCAGCTGGCCCTTCCCTCTCCCCACGCCCTGGCTCTGGCTTTGAACAGGCCCCTTCCTCAGTTGTGAACACTTCCTCTGGTTTCCTTGCCCTGGCCTACCTGAGGAGGTCCTTTCCCATGGCAGTGGTGGCTGGGGCACCTTCTCCTACTTCTGATGCATACTGAGTGTTTCTGGAAGGCTCTAGGCCTTTAACCAGGGCACCCTGCCTTGTGTGTGTAGCATCCGTGGCACCAGCGAGGGCCAGGGAGGCTTTGCTGGGTGAACGAATGTATGATTGGGTGAATGAATAAAAGGCAGTTAAAGTCATGTCACAGGAGGGTCCCCAGTTGGGGGGTAGGACCCTCAGGATGGGAAGGGGCCCCTCTGGGAGGGGGTCTGCTGTAGGGCGAGCTGGTGGAGAAGATGGGCCAGAGAAGGAGCATTCGGCCCTGCCAGTGATGAGGCTCAAGGCTGCCCTGGGCTGGTTCCTGCCAGGTGGACTTTGGGCTCTTCCAGGCTAAGCTGGTTGGGCCAGAGGGGCAGAGCCGGGACAGCGGCTGGGGCTGGACTGGGGGACTTGCTTGTGGGCACCACAATGTGGTCTGTTCTTGGTGAGGAGCTGGCTGGGCTCAGGCTGACAGTTGTGGCGGGTTTGGGCGTCAGGATGCAGGGAAGGGCTTTGAGCCGCCCATGGGCCTATCAGGTTGGAATCAGGGCTGAGGTGGGAGTGTGGGGCTGAGGGTGCTGGCAATGATGTTGGGTGACAGGCCAGACTGATGGAGGTGGGGCAGTGACGCCCTACAGGTGGCCTGAGGCTTGCAGGAGGAAGGTGGGTGGTGGTCAGATGACGGTGGCCGTGGTGCTGGGCTGACTGGGATGGCCGATATTCCAGGCAAATCTGAAGAAGTTCATGGACTATGTCCAACTGCACAGCACAGACAAGGTGGCCCGCCTGCTGGACAAGGGGCTGGACCCCAATTTCCATGACCCTGACTCTGGAGGTGAGGAGTGAAGCAGGGAGGGGCATGGCCCGTAAGTGGCTGGGACCTAACTTTTATCTGTCCCCTAAACCAGAGTGCCCTCTGAGCCTCGCAGCCCAGCTGGACAATGCCACAGACCTGCTGAAGGTGCTAAGGAATGGCGGTGCCCACCTGGACTTCCGTACTCGAGATGGGCTAACCGCCGTGCACTGTGCCACGCGCCAGCGGAACGCGGCCGCATTGACGGTCAGTGAGGGCAGGGCCTGGCCTGGAGGGGCACATGGCCTGGTTGGGGAGGAAGCTGGGCCTGGCATGGGTGCTGAGGCTCTTTGCCCTCAGACCCTGCTGGACCTGGGGGCTTCGCCTGACTACAAGGACAGCCGCGGCCTGACACCCCTGTACCACAGCGCCCTGGGGGGTGGGGATGCCCTCTGCTGTGAGCTGCTTCTCCACGACCATGCTCAGCTGGGGACCACCGATGAGAACGGCTGGCAGGAGATCCACCAGGTGGGCAGGGAGTGCGAGGTGGGGGTCCCAGCCTCTGTGTGCTGAGTGGGGGGCCCTGGGCTCTATTTGTAGGCCTGGGGGTTCTAGATTCTGTCAGGGCTGGGGGTCCTAGCTTTTGTCCAGGGACCCTACAACACATTCCTCCTCCCCCAGGCCTGCCGCTTTGGGCATGTGCAGCACCTGGAGCATCTACTCTTCTATGGAGCCAACATGGGGGCTCAGAACGCCTCGGGGAACACAGCCCTGCACATCTGTGCCCTCTACAACCAGGTGTGCACATACCCACTTGCTGGTCCCCGTGCTACCAGGGTTTGCACTGAGCACATCCTTGTGCGTCCTGTGTGTGAGCCTGTGCCCTGCATGCACCTTGACCCTGACCCTCTGGCCTTCCCACAGGAAAGCTGTGCTCGTGTCCTGCTTTTCCGTGGAGCCAACAAAGATGTCCGCAATTACAACAGCCAGACAGCTTTCCAGGTACACAAGTGGTTTACAGGAGTGCCTGTCTGTCTCTGTGTGACTTGGCCCAGAGTCTGAACCTGGGCTCTCTTCCCTGGGAGGTGATAAGGGAGCACCCACTCCAAGTTCGCTGCAGGAGGTGTGGGGGAAGGGAGGGACCAGTGCAAGGCCCAGCATGCTCGGGGGTTAATGCCAATGGCTTCTCAATCCCGCTGCCAGGGGAGAGGGGTCAGAGCTCTGGGACAGGGGGAGGACAGGTGTGGGTCTAAGCCCCCCAGGCGGGCAGGGGTACAGAAGTACAGAAGCCACACTGGAGAGGGGTGCGGTCCCAGCCCCTGATGTTTCTGAGCCTTTCTTCCAGCCAGGTCTGGCTGGCAGCAGATGACCAGGTGGATGAGGTCTCTCTGTGGCCTGGAGTATGTGGGGGAGCTGGGGTGTCTCAAGGACTTGCAGGCCACAGCAGGAGCTGGCCCCTATTCTCAGCTGGAGTGAGCTGTGGAGAGAGCTGGCCAGGCTGCTGTGGTTGTGGGGTCATGGCGGGCCTGGTGGGCTTGGGCACATCTGGAAGTAGACACACCAGGGCCTACTGAACGATCAGGCACTGGGTCATGGGAAGGAAAGAAGGAGGCTGATGGGCCTGGCAGCAGCAGGCCATGGCTGAGACAGGCAGGATGGCCACATGTAGGGGTGGATGGAGAGTTCAGGGGGGGTTACCAGGGTGCTCCAGTCTACCTGGGACTCTTTGCTTTTAGCCCTGAAAGTCTCATGTTCCCGACACCTCCAGTCCCAGACAGACAGCTGGTGGTCACCTGATCACAGGGTCTGTGTGTAGCACCCTATTATTGCTACTGCCTGTAACTAGTAGTGTCCCAGTTATAGTCAGGTGTCTGTGTGACTTCAGAACTACAAGCAGCTGGGGGTCGTGGGGGGCAGATTTGGTGCTACTGAGCCTCCCCTCCCTCCCCCGACTGCTCCCTGCCCCAGGTAGCCATCATTGCAGGGAACTTTGAGCTCGCCGAAGTCATCAAGACCCACAAGGACTCGGATGTCGGTGAGTTCTGCCTGCCTAGGGGCCCTGCGGGCTGGGGGGTGTGTGGTTGTCAGGGGCCCAGTAGGTACAGGGATCAGTGGTGACACAACAAGGGGGCCCCCACTTTCAAATCTCTTCCTTCGGCTCCACTCGGTGTGGCTACACTCTGTGGTCTGTTAGCGGTCCCTGCAGGCATGGGACGTGCCTAGTGGACAGAGGTTTCCGTCAGGGTTAAGAGCATGCTCAGGTTTGGGCTGTGGCCTGGGGTTGGCTCTGAGCTTTAGGGGTCAGCTTAGGTCAAGAGTGAGGTGGAAGTTAGGGTCAGGGTCCCTGTTTTCCGTTAGGTCCTGGGAAGGTCCAGCCAAGGTTGTGGGGGCAGTGGGTCTCACTTCAGCTGAAATAAGAGTGAGTCTAGGTGACCCATAGTGTGCTCTCAGTATGACAAGATCACATAAACACGCATGTGGATGAGACAGCACCGTGAGGAGGCTGGAACTGGGACAGCCACTGTCCTCAAGGTCAGGGGCTCTGAGCTCCCTGTGGCCAGCACCACGCAAAGGGAAGCTTAGCACATGCATGACTTCCGGTCCCAGAAGGGAAACCAGGAGCACACGTGTGGCCTTGGTCCCAGGACCGGCAGGACACTGGGCACTGCCCTCGCACCTGAGCCTCTGGGGGGGGTCCCCACCCACTCCCATGTCTCTGCTTGGCATGGTCCAGGCTGGGGCCCGTCCTGTGTGGGGCGCGGCTGGGGCTCCAGGAGAGGGTGGGCCTCCCCTCCAGGAAAGGGTGCTGTCCAGCCAGAAGCTACTCCCTCTAGCCGTCTGGCCTCGCAGGGCCTCCCTCCCTGGATCCCTCCGTGTCCTGGGTGGGCCAGGCTCTTCTGTCTGTGGCTCTCGCTGGAACACGGACTCCCAGGCCCACCGTCCTGTCAGTGTTTTCTGGTGGAATGTCCTCATTTTTCATCTTTCTTTTTTTGTAATTTGAAGTGACGGTGGGCAGCAAAGGGCTGGGACAGGTTTTAGGGTTAGAATCCTGCTCGTTTTTAATGTGAGGTTATGGTCAGGGCTGGGGTTGAATTTTGGACTGGGGTTAAGGCTAAGGTCAAGTTCATGTTTCAGGATCCTTCCTCTGTAGAGTTTCCCCTGAATGGCACCCACTCCTGCCAACAGGGCTGGGTCACGAGCTCCTTGTGTCCCAGCAGCATCAGGGCAGTGATAGCCGCTGAACTGTCCGGGGGTGTAGGAGACCCTCGGTGAGAGCTGTGGTGTCAGTAGTTGGGCGTTGAGTGAGTGACTGAGCCCGTGGAGTGATGTAGGGTTGGAGCCCAGGTCGGATCAGGAGAGAACTCTGGCAAGGTTTGGGGTTTGCACTGGGGCTGAGATGCAGCTACAGTCTGGTTGGGGCTGGTAAGTGTCGTGGGGGTGGCCATTAGTATGGGGGGGATCCTGGCGTGTGGATGTGTGGGGCCTTCTTTTCTGCCTGTGATTGTCTATCCATGGGAAAGCCACTTGGGACCTCTGTGCCTCAGTTTCTCTTAGATGAAATATAGTGTTATAGTTATTAGCATCCCCTTCCCAACTGGGCTCTTATGGCATTTGATTCTGGGTGGGGCTGGACTCTGGCAGGTGGCTTTGTCTGTCTGACTGGGGGGGCTTGTTTGTTACCCAGGCTGAGGGACAGGAAGGCCCCGGCTGCCTCTCATCTGTGTGATGTGGGCAGAGATAGTAGGCTCCGGGGGCCACTGCTTTGTGGCTTAGTGTCCGTCTGGTACAGATGTGCTTGCATGGCTGGGTTTGGGCACACCGTCCCAGGGCAGTGTCTGGACGGCAGTGGGCTGGCCAGCAGCCCCCTGACCTGCTCGGGTGTCACACGGCACACTCAGATGACACAGGCAGACATCCTTGAGGATGGGGTAATACACTCCTTAGTATTCACTATAAGCCCCCTTATCTCAGTTCACCCTCTCAACAACCCCCCAAAGAGTGGTTATTAGCCTGTTTTACAAAGAAGGAAACTGAGGCACAGAGGGGGTAATGGCAGAGCCTGTCTTCATACCTGGGTAACTCATAGGCCTGTGCTTGTCACCCTGCTCCCTCTGCACATATTCACTCCAAGGACACTCCCTGAATGACAGTCATAAGTCACCACGTCCCACCCCACCTGGGGCCACTGGGTGGGGCTCTGCCCATCCTTCTTCCTTCTCAGGTGGGAAGGTACCCACCTGGTGGGGTCTGGTAGACTGGGACATGTGTCACCCTTCAAGGGACAGGCCACCTCGCTGTCTCTTGGCAGCCCCACTTGGCCCCTCTAGACAGACAGGCTTCGGGCAAGGACCCTGGCCTGAGAGTGGTCAGCTCTGCTCCCTTACCGCTGTCACCCTGGGCCACCCTTTGGGTCACCTTCTCTCTTCCCTTGTCTCCCATGCACACACTCCCACGCACATGCACACATGTGTCCGTACGGATTTGGTGTCACACAGGGCTTTTGATGAGTGCTCTGGGGAAATGCTTCTCGCATGACACTGTCACAGGGATCCTGTTAACTGTAGATTCTGACTCAGTGGGCCTCGGTGGGGCCTGAGGTTCTGCATTTGTAGTCGGCTCTGCCGTGAGGCCAGTGCTGCTGGTCCTTGGACCGCACTTTGCACAACAGGGGTCTACTGCAGGGCCTGGCAGATGACTCCCTGCAGACCAGACCCAGCCCACAGCCTGCTTTTTGTTTTTAAATTGAGGTGAAATGTATATAACATAATAGTAACTATTTCACTTTAACAGTTCAGTGGCATTTCATACATTCACGATGTCATGCAACCAATTCTATTGAATTCTAAAACATCTTCACGCCCCCCAAAAGAAAACCCCAGACACATTAGGCAGCTATTCTGTGTTGCCCTCCCCCCTCCTCTGTCCACCACTAACATACTTTCTGTCTCTGTGGATGCGCCTGGTCCTGATGTTTCATACAAATGGAATCACATGGGACGTGACCCTTTGTTTGGCTGCTTTGACTCAGCAAGTTTTTGAGCTTCATCCACCTTGTAGGATGTGTCACTATTTCATTCCTTTTTATGGCTGAGTAATATTTCTTTGTATAAATGACATTTTATTTGTCCTTTTATCCAATGTTGGATATGTGGAGTGTTTCTACCTCTTGAGAATATTGCTGCTGTGAATGTGTGTGTACATGTATTCTGTGTGAATACCTGTGTTTAGTTCTTTGGGGTATATACCTAGGAGTGGAATTGTGAGGTCATGTGATAATTCTATGTTTAAGTTTTTCAGGAATTGCCAAACTATTTTCCACCATTTTACATTCCGACCAGCAATGTATGAGGCTTCCAATTTCTTCACATTTTTATTAACACTTATTACTTTGCTTTTTAAAATTTTTATAGCCATCCTAGGAACTGTGCAGTGGTATTTCACTATGGTTTTGATTTTCATTTCCCTAATGACTAGTGATTTTGAGCATTTTTTCATGTGCTTATTGGCCATTTGTATATCTTTTTTGGAGGACTGTCAAGTCCTTTGCCCATTTTTAAGTTGGATTGTTTATTTTTGTTGTTGAGTTCTAACAGTTCTTCATATATTCTGAATACTAAACTCTTATCAGATATTTGATTTATAAATATTTTCTCCTATTCAGTAGGATAGGAGATCCTTGTGACTTTCTTCATAATGTCCTTTGGTTTATTTAGAGTCTTTAATTTTGCTAGGGTTCAGTGTATCTATTTTTTTCTTTTGTTGCTCATGCTTTTGGTATCATATCTAAGAATCTATTGCCAAATCTAAGGTCATGACGGTTTACCCACTATGATTTCTTCTAAGAGTTTTATGGTTTTAGCTCTTTTATTTAGGCCACTGATCCATTTTAAGTTAATTTTTTAATATGTTGTGAGGTAGGGATCCATCTTCAAATGGATATCCAGTTGTCCAGCAAATAGTTTCTTTTTTGAAGAGACTCTTATTTTCCCATTGAATGGTCTTGGCACCCTTGTCAAAAATCAACTGGTCATAGATAAATGTGTTTATCCAGACTTGCAGTTCTATCCCATTGGGCCATGCATTTATTCTTATGCCAGGACCTCATGGTTTTTGCTGTGGCTTTGTAGTAAGTTTTGAAATTGGGAGGTTTGAGTGCTCCAGCTTTGTTCCCATTTTTCAATATTATTTTGACTAATCAGGGCCTCTTGTGATTCCATATAGATTTGAGGATTGCTTTTCTGTTTCTGCAAAAAAGGACAGTAGAATTTTGATAGGGATTGCATTGAATCTGTAGATCACTCTGGGTAGTATTAACATTTTAGCAACATTATCTTCCAAGCTGGGCACAGTGGCTTATTCCTGTAATCCGAGCACTCTGGGAGGCCGAGGTAGGAGGGTCACTTGAAGTCAGGAGTTCAAGACCAGCCTGAGCAAGAGTGAGACCCCATCTCTACTAAAAATAGAGAAAATTAGCTGGGCTTGGTGGTGCGCACCTGTAGTCCCAGCTACTCAGGAGGCTGAGGCAGGAAGATCATTTGAGCCCAGGAGATTGAGGTTGTAGTGAGCTATAATGACACCATTATACTCTTGCCTGGGCAATACAGTGAGACTCTGTCTCAAAAAAAAAAAAAAAAATATATATATATATATATATATAGTTTTCCAATTAATAAACATAGGATGTCATTCCATTTATTTAGGTCATCTTTAAGCAATGTGTTATTATTTTCAGTATACAAATCTTTTACTTCCTTAGTTAAATTTATTCTCAGCATTTTATTCTTTTAGATGCTATTATAAATGGAATTATCTTCTTAATTTCCTTTTTGGGTTGTTCATTGCTGTTGTATAGAAACACAACTCGTTGTTGTGTGCTGATCCTGTACCCTACATCTTTGCTGAATTTGTTTATTAGCTCTAGTAAACAAAAAGTTTAGTTTAAACAAAAAGTTGAGTAGCTTTTTTTGTAGATGCTTTGGGATTTTTTATATATAGGGTCATGCCATCTCCAAATAGAGATAGCTTTGCTTCTTCCTTCCCAATTTTTTTTTTTTTATTGGGGGAAAACTACAAAGCATTTACACTTCCTTCCCAATTTTGATGCCTTTTATTTCTTCCTTTTCCCCAATTGCTCGGACTAGAGCTTCCAGTCCAGTGCTGAACAGCAGTGTGAAAGCAGCACCTTGCCTTGTTCTTGGTGGTGGGGAAGCTTCCAGTCTCTCACCATCCAGTAGGGTGTTAGCTGTGGGTTTTTAATAAATGCCCTTTATCATGTTGAGGAAGTTA
The DNA here is from genome assembly GCA_963574885.1 of Lepilemur ruficaudatus. Taxonomy (NCBI): domain Eukaryota; kingdom Metazoa; phylum Chordata; class Mammalia; order Primates; family Lepilemuridae; genus Lepilemur; species Lepilemur ruficaudatus. The sequence goes on along the minus strand of CAUYRT010100449.1, from coordinate 5,056 downwards.
CCCTCCATTACTAGTTTTCTGAATGTTGTCATCATGAAAGGATATTAGATTATGGCAAATGCTCATTGTGCCTCAATTTAAATGGTCTTTTTCTCCTGTGTTCTATAGAGGTGACATATTACATTGATTTCATTGGTCTGCAGATTTCTCTCCTTCTAATGTTCTTATCTGACTTCGGTATCAGGCCTCACAGAATGAATTAGGAAGTGTTCTCTCCTCTACTATTTTTTGGAAGAGTTTGAGGATTGGTGTTAATTCTTCTTTATATGTGTAATAGAATTCACCAGTGATGCCATCTGGTGGTAGACTTTTTCTTTTTTGGGAAGTTGTGATTACTGATTCAATCTTTTTGCTTGTCATAGGTCTGTTTAGATTTTCTATTTATTCTTGAGTCAGTTTTGGTAATTTATGTTTTTCTAGGAATTTTTCTATCTCACCTAGTTTATCTAATTTGTTGGCATCTAATTGTTTAACATCAGAAGTAATGCCCCAAATTTCATTTCTGGTTTTAGTTATTTCTATCTTCTCTCTTCTTTTAGTCTAACTAAAAGTTTGTCAATTTTGTTGATGTTTTCCATGAAACAACTTTCACTTCACTGATTCTCCATTGTTTTTCTATTTTATTTATTTCTGCTCTAATCTTATTATTTCCTTCTTTTTTTCTAGCTTTCCTTCCTTTTGCTAGTTTGGTTTGCTCTTCTTTTTCTGTAATAGTTTCCTAAGATATGTAATTAGGTTATTGATTTGAGATTGTTCTCCTTTTTTAATGTAGGTGTTTATAGCTGTAAATTTCCCTTTAAGTACTGCCATTGCTGCTTCCCTTAATTTTGTTACATTGTATTTTGTTTTCATTTGTCTCAGTGTTTCTGATTTGCCTTGTGATTTCTTCTTTGACACATTGGTTGTTTAAGAATATGGTGTTTAATTTCCGTATATCTGTGAATTTTCCAGTTTTCTTTCTGTCCTTGATTTCTAGCTTCATTTCCTTGTGATTGGAGAAGATACTGTATATGATTTCAGTCTTTTTAAAGTTATTGAGACTTGTTTTGTGGCTAAACATGTGGTCTATCCTGGAAAATGTTTCATGTGTACTTGAAAAGAATTCTCAAGAGTATTCTGCTGTTGTTGGGTACGTGTTCTGTATGTGTCTGTTAGGTGTAATTGGTTTAAGTCTTCCATGTCCTTATTGATCTCTCTAGATGTTCTTCCCATTATTGGAAATAGGGTATTGAAGTCTCCAACTATTACTGTGGAGTTGCCTATTTCTCCCTTCAGTTGTGTCAACATTTGTTTCATATATTTTGGTGTTCTGTTGTTTGATGTCCATATGTTAATTGTTAGCCAATACGAACCGTCCCTCTCTGTCTCTTGTTACAGTTTTTACCTTAAAGTTTATTCTGTCTGTTATTATTATAGTCACCCAGCTCTCTTTTGGTTACTATTTATATGAGATATGTATTTTTATCTATCCACTTTCAACCTGTGTCTTTGAATTTAAAGTGATTCTCTTGTAAATAGCATACAGTTGGATATTTTTTAATCACCATCTGCTTTCATAATAAAATTCTATGGAAACACAGACACACCTATTTGCTTATATATTGCTTGTTGCTGCCACGGTGGCAGAGTTAAGTCACTGTGACCTAGACTATATGGCTTGCAAAGCCTGGAGTAGTTACTGCCTGACTATAGAAAAAGTCTATACCCCTGGTCTGGAATGTCTTTTATAGTTTCCTTAGCTAACTGCAAATGGCCCCATACAGCAGCAGTAGCCTGGTGAGGTTTGGCCCATGGAGCCTGTTTTGTCTGTCCTGAAGCTTGTGAAATAGGGGCAGGTCTGAGAGCAGAGCTCAGCACCCCACGGCCTCCTTTGCCTGAGAGGAGCAGGCTTCTATCCCTAAAGCTAGAGTTGGTGGCAGTTTGACTGGGATATGGCCCCTCAGTGGTAGCTTTACTCAGAGGGTGGCCAACTGTTTGGGTTTGCCTGGGACCAAGGCAGTTCCTGGAATATATGATTTTAGTTTTAAAATCTGGGAAGCTTGGGCAAACGGGGACTAGTTGGTCACACAGCTGGCTGTTCAGAGTCTTACCTATGCCCCCCTACCTCAGTACCCTTCAGGGAAACCCCCAGCTATGCAAAGCGGCGGCGTCTGGCTGGCCCCAGTGGTTTGGCATCCCCTCGGCCTCTGCAGCGCTCCGCCAGCGACATCAACCTGAAGGGGGAGGCGCAGCCGGCAGCTTCTCCTGGACCCTCGCTGAGAAGTCTCCCCCACCAGTTGCTGCTCCAGCGGCTACAGGAGGAGAAAGATCGTGACCGGGATGGCGACCAGGAGAATGACATCGTTGGTGGCCCCTTATCAGGCAGGGGCAGCCAGAGCAAGATCAGGTAGGAGGCTGGGAGGCCCTGGACAGAGCGGGTGGGTGGGGTGCCAGGATGTAAGCCAGGAGGAGCTGGCACTGGGAGGCGGGGAGAGGCCCAGTGGCGCCTGGCACCTGTGCAGTGCTGGGCTAGAGCTCAAGGTGAGGGAACTTCTAGGACCCTAGATGGGCCTTCCTGGATGGGGAAGGGAAGAAGGTGAGGCCCTGTAGGCTGTGACAGTGTCACACAGAGACAGTCATGCTGATCTCTGGTTGGAGCTGGGGCTTACCTTGAGGACAGCACTGGGTAGGGAAAGTGTGGTCTGACCTGTGGCTTAGAAAGTTCGCTGCAGTGTCAGGGAGGGCTGGGCTGAGTCAGGGCTGGTGGCATGTGGTAAGGGGTCAGGCATGGAGCTGCCACTCCAGAAGGGTCAAAACCCACCAGCTCTGCCCTCAGGAGGTAGTCTTGATCTTTCCCCCACCCCCAGTCCTGATACACCTACAGGACTCTGGTTTCTGTTCTTTACCTTTCATCCTGAGTCCTGGGGCCCTGGGAAGCCAGGGACACTTGAGGGAGTTGGTGTCCCCAGAACTTATAGTAGAAGGCCTAGACAGAGCCCACTGACTTCTGTGGGCTGTGCAGTGGGGGCTGGAGGTGGACACTGGCTCTCAGATGGCCACTCCATACCTGGGTTTCCTGTCAGTAAGGTGGGACTAACCCTGCCCAGGTTGTTCTCTTTGGGAAGCCTTCCAGCAAGTCCTGGGCAGGTGAGGGGTATCTGCTGGGATCCCCTAGTCCACAGCGTAGGCTGGTGACTGCTGGTTAAGGCACCTGTGCCTTGAGCACAGGAGCTGTCTTTCTTGCTTTCCCAGAGCCAGATACATAGGTGTTTGGGAGACACTGTCGAACGAAAGAGTTACATAAACAGCACTTTATTTTCACAGTGGCAGTTAGCGTTTACAATCCTGTCACTGCATGCCGGCCGTGGGGCTGGGCTGCATACATGTATTATCTCATGTAACCTTGATGATGTATGACATTATGCTCTATTAATACCACGTTACAGATGAGGGTCCTGATGCTCAGGTTGGATGAGGTCTTGTCCAAAGTCACAGAGCTCAGAATCAGCTTAACTGGGCCCCAGGTAGACTCGATTCCCAAACTCTCTAAGCCTAAATTCTAACCGTCAGCAGAGGGCTGAGAGTGCAGCAGGAGCTTGTAGAAGGCGTTTCTTCCTGCACCGTAGCCTCTGCTCGTGCAGCCCTGACCTCGGTGACATCTTCTCTGTCTGTGGCTCTGCCTAGACTGAGGGGACTCCCAGGGCTGGCTGTCTAGCCTTGAATTTCAGTTCTCCCCCAAAGCTTTTGCAGAGTCCCATGGATTTTTCTAGGGTTAGATGGCCCATTGGCTGCAAGAACTCATTCGGGGACGTTTCAGTTTTGCAGAAAGGCTGCTCCCAAGTTGGAGCCGTGTGGGTGCCATGTGTGTCCCTCCCCGTATCCAGCAGACACGACACTAAGACTTGCTATGGGGATGGCAGAATTCTTTTCTTCCTTCCTCACAAACATTTATGAGGTGCCCAGTGTGCCAGCTAATAGTGGGGCCCCAACTGGGTCTCAGAAGGACACGGGCAGCTCAGGAAGTCTGGTGCGCTGCTGAGGGGGAGAGGGCCTCAGGGGCAGCGGTCACCTTTGGCCGAAGGAGAGAGGATGGCACCTGAGCGGTCTCGGTCAGGGGCTGCAGCGGCTCGCTCTGGCGCCCCCTGTTGGCTGAGCTTGGCATGGAGCCCCGGCCCCCCAGAAATGTGGTCTGCGGAGTCCCCGCCCCAGCGTCGCAGCCGGCTTAGAAGGGAGGGTTTGAGGCTGAGAGTCAGTCAGAAGTCTAGTATCTGCGCGAAAAGGCAGGATTAGAGTAGTTTAGGTGTTGGCAACAGCGAGTGAAGAGCCCAGAGGAGGGGAAAGGGGGATTCCCACCCATGCAACTGGAGTGTAGCAGATTCCCATGTGCCAGAGAGCCTGGCTATTGGCTGAGAACGTGGATCTGGCTGCCTAGGTACTAGGGAGCCACTGCAGGCTTTTGAGCAGAGCAAAAGTGGAGGACTGAGACCTCAGGCTCGGTGCCCACGTCGGGGCAGTGGCTTGGTGATGGTGGTCAGCACGGAGTGGGCACGGGCAGCAGAGGCAGGTGTCCAGGACGAGAGGACGCAGGCCTGGAGGGGCACTGGGGTGCCCAGCGCGTGCATGGCAGTGGTCAGGGTGTGAGGAAGCCACGGCTGGAGTCCGGAAGGCTGGGGCCCGGGGACCCGCTGGGAGCGCCCCTCTCTGCCGGCCACTGGCGAAACTCGGCGGCTTTTCTGACGCCCGAAGCCCCCAGCCCGGCTCCCGCCGGCTGCCCCGGCCGCCGGCCCCCGCCCCGCCAGAGCGACCTCCCCGCCGCCCTGCGCCGCAGTCCCCCTCCCGGCGGCCGCTCCCCGCGGGGTCCGCGCGGGTGGGGGGCCCGGCGGGAAGGGAGGGAGGGCCGGCCCGCCGCCGCCGCCGCCCGCAGAGGGAGGAGCCCGGCCACGGAGGAGGCGGGGCGCGCGGAGCGGCCGCGGCATGGAGCGAGCCCGGCGCGCCCAGGAGCGCAGCCCCGCGGCCCCGGAGCCCTGAGCGGGCGCGGCTCGTGCGCTGGCGGGAGCGGGCCGGGCGCGGCGGCGCG
>CAUYRT010100447.1:0-48030 GCA_963574885.1 Lepilemur ruficaudatus | reverse complement strand
TCAAAACTGCAATGAGATATCATTTATCTCCAGTGAGAATGGCCTTTATTAAAAAGTCAAAAAACAATAAATGTTGGCGTGGATGTGGAGAGACAGGAACACTCCTACACGCTGGTGGGACTGCAAACTAGTGCAACCTCTATGGAAAGCAATATGGAGATACCTTAAAGTGATACAAGTAGATTTACCATTTGATCCAGCAATCCCACTACTGGGCATCTACCCAAAAGAACAAAAGACACTCTACAAAAAAGACACCTGCACTCGAATGTTTATAGCAGCACAATTCACAATTGCAAAGTTGTGGAAACAACTCAAGTGCCCATCAATACATGAATGGATTAATAAAATGTGGTATATGTATACCATGGAGTACTATTCAGCTATAAGAAGCAATGGTGATATAGCACCTCTTGTATTTTCCTGGATAGAGCTAGAACCCATTCTACTAAGTGAAGTATCCCAAGAATGGATAAACAAGCACTACATGTACTTACCAGCCAATTGGTTTCACTGATCAACACCTAAGTGGACATATAGGAACAATATTTTTCGGGAGAGGGGCAGACGGGAGGGGGGAGAAGGGGGTGGGTATATACATACACAATGAGTGCGATGCGCACCATATGGGGGATGGTCACGCTTGAAGCTCTGACTTGAGGGGGGAGGGTGGCAATGACAATATACATAACCCTAACATTTGTACCCCCGTAATATGCTAAAATAAAAAAAAAAGAATTATTATTTTCCTCTTGTTTTCAAAAGAGAAAATGTGTATCTTATGAAATGGATTATTATTCATTCAAAAGGAGAGCCCTTTAAAACTACTTCAAAATATGTGCTTTTCTTAGGACAAATCTGAGTAGCCACTGGGGACACAAATGCAATTTGAAACATTTCATTTCTACATTATTTATGTGTCTCCATTGTTAAAACTTCTCTCATACTTAACGAAAAAAAAATACCTGTATACTTTCAAATATGTTTCAATATGACAGAATTTTAAATTGGAAGACAAATTAAACATTTTCAAGAGTGTGGAAGGAGATATTTTTCAGAAAGGGGGAGAAGAGGAGAGCAGAAGAGAGAAAACGAGCAAGGCATGAGTGGCTGGGATTCGTCCCTGGGGTGAAGTTGAATGGTGTGTGTAAACATGTCAAATTTCCTGTTTATTTTTTTGTTTGTTTTACATCAGTTTACTCAGAGGAGGCAGCAACTCTTTGGCTAATAGAGATGGTTGTTTCAGCACATGTTCCTTGCTTAGATGTTTTAGAAGCATGTCTTTTGCCTAAATTAAAGTATACCTAACAATGGCAGAAGCTAAAATAGTTTTACATAGTTTTTTCAATTTGTCCCCTACTTTCTAGTACTTTGGTCTACAACATACCAGGGTATAATGTAAACACGGTGAGGTTAAAAAAAAAAAAAAATGAGCCAGAGGTTATAAATCAGGAATCCTGCATTTCTCTGGATGTGCTCCTAAGTTGGAGGCTACAAAGCAAGGGAGACAACACAAGATGGCTGCTAAGGTTCCTTTCGGTCCGGCAAGTCACTTAAGACCTGATCAGTCTATGGAAAGCCCATGTCATGGCCAAGGCTTACTGGCAGATCCCTCCTTTAAAGTGACTTACTCATTCCTCTTGGAGGTGGGGGTGCAGCCAGCTGAGCCCCACCCCTGGGGTTGCCCTTAGCCAAAGGAAAGTATCGCCCCCTGGGGGCACCCTAATTCTAATGACTGGCCAACACAGGGTCGTAAAACCCTGACCCCATGCCTTAATTTAGGACTACCCTAAAGCCCCAGCCCAGACTCAAAACTCCCTGGGTATCAGCTGAGACCTTTGTTGCAATTGTATTTTAGGTTAACTTCTTCTATCAAATCTTGCTTCCTTCACTTCCTCATAGGCTCTGTTGCGGATAGTGCTTCCGTAAACCTCCCGAATGAAAGAATGCAAATCTCCATCTCAAAATCTGTCTCCCATGGAACCCACTAAGAGGACTGATGCCAGGAGTGACTCAAGGAAGCCAAACTTAACATAGGATTTTGAAGGTGAATCTTGTGCTGACTTGGCAAGAAGGACCCCATCACTGTGGCACGTGGAATTCTGATAGACAGTCCATGGTGTGCTGTGGCAGTACAACCGTTACAGCTTTCACTGGCAGGGAACTGGGATGGGATACCTTTGGAAGGGGATGAGCTGGTGGGTGCCATATCACAGATGTGCAATTACTACTTTAGGGACAGTAGTAATTATAAGGACAATGAAATCTGAACACTTTGGTTGAATGCCATCTATGCATTAGAAAGACACAAAGTCTGAGCATGATTAATCACAAATTTAAGGCAAAGTGGGAAAATTAAAGGCCTCATGGCAACATATAAAGACTATGATCTATAAAAGGACATAAAAAGCTGGGCCTTTGGCCCAGGACTTAATTATTAAGTGTAGCACTGGGAAGGTTAAATTCTCATTTCCATCCAGTTTGCTAGGCCAAAGTAGGGACAATGGTTAGGAAGAGATGGGGCCAGGGGACTGTGATAGGAATGTCTGATCCATGTACTTAAGAAACTTGAAAGCCTGGAGTCTCTGAACCCTTTGAACATATAGAAGTGGTTTATTATCTCCATTTGAAAGGCTAGCACTTCACTTCCCCTTTGGCTGAAGACAATACAGAGGCCTCTTTCTTGCAAGACAACACATCCCCATTAGGATCAGCCCACCCCTCCTCTCCCTGTTGCCAGACCAATAACTTGGATCATGTTACGATATAACCAACCTAGGGATGTGCTGGGCCCACTGAGGGAGACGAAGCACCATGGATATGTTGAAGGAGCTGCAGAACCCAGCCAGTATGTACTAGAGGGAGATTGAAGAGTATGTATGGGACTGGATTCGAAGGTGTTGGATTAATGTGAGGGAGGAGTAAGAAACATAAAGTTTAAAAAAGCAGATTTTATCATTATGGGAACACTCTCCTAAACCAAAGGTTTTTAAAACCCTAGCAAGGACCCCAGAAAATCAGGATCACATGCGCTAGAATAGTTCTTAGAAGCTTGGAGGAAGTGAGGGCTTCCACTAAGTAAAGTAGAAATTTTAGAAAAGTTGTTGTAGACGGTACAACAAGACTCAGAGAAACAGGTACAGTAAGTTTTATATATATTGTAAATATATAATAATTATAATTATATAATAAGTTTTACATATATTATATAATAATGTAAGGCCCCAAAACTGATCAGCTGTTTATATTCCTTCAGAGGACCTGGAGGACACCCCATTTACCAAAGGTACCACCAACATCATGGAGAAGTTTACTGGTGGCTGGGAGTAGGTTATTGCTGTTACAGAACTGGGCTGTGTGATAGCAGTATGGCTTACAGCAGGAGTTTACGAACTTTGCTGCCCCTGGCAATCTTTAAAAATTATCGATGCCTGGCTCCTACCCTAGACATTGTGATTTAATTAGGATAGGTTACAGACTGGGCATCAGGATTTTTAAAAGCTTACCAGGTGACTCTAATATGTAACAGAGTTTGGGAATCACTGGATTATATGATATTAACTAACAGAGGTCAAGTGCTAGTGCTTAGCCATCAGACAAGGTGAGTGCAATTATCCTAAAAAGTGGCAAGGTTAAAATGGCATCCAAAGGGCCTGAACCACAGAGCACTATGGCTTGGTTAGTAGAACAAGGCATTCCCAGGGGCAAGATTCATGGGCAGTCAATAACAGTACTGCTTGCATGCTCCAAAGAAATCAAGTATTGATGAACAAGAAACTGAGGGCAGAGGAGACCAATAAAGTCATGATTCCTTACCCAGTTTCTGAATCTGAACCAGTATTCAGACCCAGAACATATTGACTGAAGGAGCAGCTAAGTCCTTAAGTAGAAGGACCCTGAATCACCATAACATCTTCAATCTTTCCTCAAGGGACCTGTGGCTATTTATTTGGATAATCATTCACTGGGGAAAGGGAATACTCCGACGGTTCAAGGACTGTTAGACATAGGTTCTTAGCTAACCTTGATACCTAGCAACCAGAAATGCTATGATGGTTCCCCTGCCACTAAAGTGGGGGCTCATGATAACCAAATAATAAATGGAGTCTTGCATCAGGTCCAGGGCACAGAAGTGCACTGGGTACACTGATCCCATCCCCACTGCCCAGTGGTCATTTTTCAAATCCCTGAATGCATAATTGGAGTGAACATACTTGGTATACTTGGCAGTTAGTATGATCATCACATCATTTCTTTTGATCTTAAGGATTAAGACCTGTTGTCATGGAGAGGTCAAGTAGAAACCTCTAAAGCTAACTTCCTCACTCTTATCAATAAAATAACATCACAGAATGGCAGACATTAGTGACAACTTTAAGGACCTAAGGGAGGCAAGGATAGTGGTCTCCATCATATCCTAATTTGATTCACCAGTACGCCCCCTTAAAAATTGAGTGCTATTGAAGGCCTGGATAAACCCATTTAAGTTAAATTCTCAATTGTGACCACCATGCTACATGTGGTGTCTTTATTAAAGCAGAATAACAGGATCCCAGATATACAATATATGGATGGACATTGATCTGGGGAATGTACTCTTTCCCACACTTATCAAGAAAGAAGACCAGAAGCAATTTACATTCACAAGATTTACAATCTTGTCTCAGGACAATGTTAGTTCTTCTGCCTTCTAACATAATTGGTTCTTTATATCAATGAGATCTTGTTAATTGTACTGGATAGGAAAGAAGTACTAAGTATATTGGAGACTTTGGTAAGACATGCACACTGCAGAGAGTAGAAAATATACTCTACAAAGATTCAGAATCCAGTGAAGTCTTTGAAAGTCTAGCAGTCTGGATCATGCCAGAATATACACGCCAAAATAAAAGACAAAGTATTTTGTTCCATTCTTTCCACCATCAAGAAGAAACACAATATCTGTAGGACACTCTGCATTCTGAAGGCAACATATTTTATACTTGAGAATCCTCTACCCATTTACTAAGCAGCAAGGAAGACTGCGAGCTTTGGGTAGAACACAGAACAGGGAAGGGCACTGCAGCAGTTTCTGCATAACAATAGGTCTTGATTTTCCAAATCAAAGGAAACAATGTAGAACTAATGGCAAATGACAAATAAGTTCATTCTGATTGTACGTTTAGTGACTTCTCTGGGATCCACATAAGCATGGCCAGAGGAGGCAAGTAAAGCCAGTGAGCCACAGGGGCAGGTACTCAGACTCCTGTGTCATCCACCTCTGAGTCCTCTCTCTCAGTTCACACCTGTGACTGAATGGGGGATCCCTTGTGACCAACTGATAGAAGAATCTAAAAAAGCTAAGCATGGTTAATATTGTCTTGGCTCAGTATATGGGTGCAAAATGTTGTGTGTGGGTGGCTCCACTGACCTCACTTTGCATGATGCATCTGATTCTCTGTTTAGTTTGGAAAGACAAGTGGCCCGAGAATGTGTCGGGTTTATGGGCAGTGTGCTGAATGACCTGGATGGTGGTGACTGTTTCTTTCTTAGTCTGCTCAGGATTCCATAATGAAATATCACAGCTTGGGTGGTTTACACAACAGAAATGTATTTTCTCACAGTTATGTTGGAGTCCAAGGTCAAAGAGCTAGCAGGGTTGACTTCTTTTGTGACCTCTCTCCTTGGTTTGCAGATAATGGCTCTTCACATAGGTGTGCATTTTTGCATGCTCATCCCCAGGTTTCCTTGTGTGTCCTAATCTCCTCTTCTAAGGACACCAGTCAGATTGAAGTAAAGTCCACCCTGATAGCCTCATTTTAGCTATCATTTAGCTTTAGCTTTAGCTTTAATCATCTCATAAAGGTCTTATCTCCAAATAGAGTTCCATTCTTAGTTACTAGGGGCTAAGACTTTAACATGTAAATTTGGGGTGGGGGAGGAGAAAAATTCAGCCCATAAGTTTTTCTGGCCCTAGAAAGAAAGAAACTGAAAGATCAGGGACTAGAGGTCTAGAGAAGAGGCATGTGGATGGACCTTTGCAAATGGGAACCAATTGTGACTATTTTTGTTTGACATCCATGCACCCAGGAAAGAGCATACATCATAGAAGAGGCCGTAAACAATCGCACAGATGCAATGTTTCATACAGTTGATTTCAGCCAGCCTCTGTCAGTGCCACTGCAGCGCTGGCACATGGATAAATAATTGCAGTGACCATGGAAAAGGAAGGATGTTATAAATGGCCCAACAGTGTGGACTCTCTACTTAAAAAGCTGGCCTATCCCCTGCCATCAGTGAATGCACAACCTGTTAGCAACAGAGATCTATGTTGAGTTATGGCAACATTTCTCAAGGAGAGCAACCAGCCATTTGGTGACACGTTGATTACATTGGACCTCTTTCACTCTGGAAAGAGTAGCCATTCATCTGGAGGCAACACATATTTCAGGTACCAATTTGCATTTCTTGTCAACCAGTACCACTGTCTGAGGATTTACAGAGTGAGTAATCCACCTGCGTGAGATCATGCATAACACGTCAGATCAAGGAGTCTACTCTACAGCAAAGAGGTAGGCACATGACCACAAGATCCAAAGGTCCTGCGACATACAGTGCTACCCACAAGCTACAGGCCTGACAGAGCAATAGAATGGCTTTGTGAAGGCACAACTGAGATACCAGCTTGGAGAAGAAACTCTGTGAGAATGGGATGCCTTTCTACAGGATCCTAAGCCAACGACCACTGAATGGAGCATGTGCACAAGAAGTAGAAAACATGAGCTTTGAAACAGGTGGTGAAAGTGAGTGAGGCCAAATTTATCATTGCTCCCAGTGAACCACCTGGGGAACTGTTGTCCTCTCCCATGCCCACAACTCTGGGCTCTGTAGGGTTAGAAGGAAAAAGCTTCTTCAGATGGCACGGAAAGAGTCCCCTAATCACTTAGGACCCCTAGTGTCAATAGATCAGAAGGCAGGAAAAGGAGCTGCTGGCAGGGCTAACGGACTTGCTCACCAGGAGGAGGCAGGGTGGTTGTCCATGAGGAAGCAGACCTGAGAGCTTCCCCTTCTGTTATCACAGTTTCCTTTAGTAGCTACTGTGGGGCATTTCTTGCTACTTCTCTGCCCTACTTTGGGATTAAATGAACAAGTGCAGTAGCCATGGCTTGAGAAGGGCCTGGTAATCTCAGGGCTCAGAAATTTTGTGGATGACACTCTGGGACACACAACCAGGTAACCCACCTGGACAGAAAAGATGTTGCCTGAGAAGCAGCAAAGAAATCTAAAATGAGCAGAGACGCTGAATATCAGCTGAGGCCCAAAGACCAGCTATTGTTGGTCTTGAATTTTGCAGCACTAAATTTTTTCTACTACAGAATCAGATGGAGTCTAATTATTAGACAAGGCAAGTGTATCCCCAGCAGCACAGGACAGACTGTGGTGGATGTCAGGGTGTACTGTCCAGACTCCTCTCTAAAACCTGATGAACTCATTTCCCTGGCTGTTGGGGGCCTGCCAGCTGAGGGTTCACAGGTTGAATCTCTCCCCAGGAATTGAAAGAAACCTTCCTTGCTCAAGTTTTTGCTCCTTGCTGGGGTAGCTTGCATGATTTCAGGACCACTTGAAAGCCTGTCTCATTCCGGTGCTCCCTGAGGGGTCAGCTTGAAGCCTTTAGGCAACCACATTGCAGCTCAACTCCTTGTTGCCAATGCTGCTGCCCGTGCTTCCGCATGGGTGCTATTGCTGAGGGCACCCTCCAGCGAACCCACTGCATGCCTACTACTGTGGCAGAGTCTGCTTTCTGAGGAAACTAAGAAAAGCATGCATTCCCTTGGGAGCGGGATCATGGTGACAACTGAGAAACCAAGAAAAAATTCATGGAACAAATTGAGTTTAACAGGAAGGAGAGGGGCCCTTCAAGCCCCATTTTATTTGTGATTCTTTCCTAAAATTATGAAGCTTCTTCCCTACCATTGTATTTTTCTACAAGGCTTTTTTGGATCCTGGGTTTAGAGTTACCCCAGGAGTTAACCTCAGACTCAGGCTTCTACAGCTTTGAGTATGCTGAATTCCTTTCTTCCTCTGAGAAACAGAGGGGTGGGGAATATATATATATATATATACATATATATATACACACACACATATATATAATATATATTGGTTTCTATACTACATATCGATATATAGAGAGTATATGTGTATTAATCACATCTAAGATAATAAGCCCAGCCAGTTGTACCCAGTTGTATAAATCACTATTCAATTTATTGGAGTTGAGCGTCAGCTGGATTCTGGATTCTGTTCATAAGCTTTTGTTATATGGAAAAATTCAAAGACAGAGTTAAACCATGCAGGTTAAAATATATTCATTGTGTATTCCAGGGGATTTCTCTACTGGAACCCATTAAATCTTTCTCATTAGTATCCCATAATAGCTGTACCTAGGGAGGATCTAAACTTTGGCTCAAGAGTAATTCTGAAAGATTGAGTGTGGAATAAATATTCCCATTTGAGGTGGTGAGGGGCAGAGTTCAAAGAGGAAGGAGACTGAGAGGAGGATTGCTGGAGTTTGAGGGTAGGAAGGTGAAGGGATAAAAGGCAAGTGCTTAAAATACTCTCCCAGTGAGTGTGGCATCGGGCAACCAAGAGCAAAAGGAGGTTAAAGGGGTAAGGTGCAGTTCACAGGTTCAATTACACCCTGCTGTGAAGCCAGGTATTTCTGACATGTAATTACTCTTGAATTCTCTTTTCTGGGAACCACTGCTTGAGAAATCATGCAAGTGGAGAAGCCATCAATGGGCCATAACCAGATCACTTGGAGCTGAAGTAGCTTTGAGCTGTTCGAATGACTGCCCCTCAGCCCTGCCAACGCAAGCATCCCTGGTGCCCTGGGTTCAGCTGTGTGCCTTGCCCTATGTCATGACCTCCTTTCCCCATCCTGAAGAGCAAGGATCAAGCAGCACTCAGAGTGTTACCATCCACTCCACCTAGCCCATGTTGCCTTCCCCACAGCCCTCACTATAAATGCAGGAGAGAGGGAGGAGCCTGGATCTCCATCTCTCTGGAGACTGCCATGCCACCTCTTGGTGCGGAATGCGAAATGGACAGCACTTGGTTGGTGCTACTGAGCTACTATGCCAAGACTTCGCCAACGGGAGAGTTCATAGGCAAGGCGTTTCCTAGATTAAGCGGGGTCAGCAACCACAGAATGCCACTGAAAAACCATAATCCACGCAGTGTGCCCAGACAGCTGCGAGTTCTCTGCAAGATTCCATTTCACCCATCACTGGCTGAACATGAGCTGCTTCAGCCACTGAGTCAGGTGCTAGATATAAAAGGAAAAAGCTAGCACAGTGTCTGCATTCAAGGGGTTCAGTCTGTTGGAGGCAAAGAAGCACTGGAAGAAGAACAGGAGGGACAGCAGTCCATGATGCTTAGGACCCCAAACTCTGCTGAAGCAGACCTGGGTTCAAATCTCTGCTCCACCATCGACTTACTGTACAACCTTTGTTTAAGTTCCTTAACTGTTTGGGTCTTCAATCTTTTAACCTGTAAAATGGGGGTCATGCTCCCAGAGTTCTTTAAAGAATTAAATAGGAAAATAAAGAGCTTAGTACTGTGGTTGGTATGTAGAAAACACCCAGTATACGGCAGCTACTCTTATAATTGTTCAGGATGGGAGTAGACAAGTAGTGGCTAAGACAGTGGCAAAGATATTTTAGTCAGATGCACTCAAATGCTCAACACCAAAGTCATTTGAGTTAAAACCATGGAATGTTGTCATTACTCAGACTCATTCTCTGTATTCCACTGTTCCATATTTATGTTTTCACTCCTGTCACTTGTCGAGATCTCAACAAATACAAGGAAGCAGAGGATAAGTAAAGCCCCACATACTCTGCACCTGCCGTGAATAGCGACATGTCCTGAGGGCTTGCAGGTGGGAGGCGGGAGTTCAGGAAACCATGGTAGAGTGACAAGGTGACAATCTAGTGCACAAGCAGAACAACAGAGTCCTCACCTTGCCCTAATTTCAATTTTATTCTAATCTGTAAACTGAATTTGTATTAGAAGGAAAACAAATAAATATGTTATCCCCTAAGAGAGAACCAATTTTCATTTTAACTGTGACTTTCTTTGTATGCACTCTCTTTTAACTTAAAGTAAGAACAACTTGTTAATATTTTGAGTATATATTGGTAGAACTTTTTCTAACACTCTTAAAATCACATTACATAATCATTGCCTCTTTTACACACACCTTGTCCGGGTTCACAAACCCCAAATGCTTCCAAATCACCACACGTGAAGACATTATCAAGTGTATTAGTTTATTTAAATATTTGAAGACTGCCAGGGACAATGAGATACTGCAGGAAATACAGGTCTGATATGTTAGCGGTTGGTCTGTCAGTGAGCATTTTGTTAGTTGTTCATAGGATAGATAGCTGATGTTTATATTAGCTATTATAATTGGACAAAGAAGCATTATAACAGAATAAACTTCGTTCAAACCAGATAACATACTCTACCAGGAATCAAATACTATAAAGGAAAATTTTCTCCTAGAAAATTTAGATGTATCGGGGCAGTTTAAAAAAAATTCAGCTCTAGCTTTATAATTAAAATTATAACTGTCTTACCAAAAATGAGCATTTTTTAAAAGCTTCAGAGCACTTGCCGGAAAATGATTATTTGATTTAGCAATTGTTTCAGACAGTCCAAGATGTATGCCTTAAAAAGGAGCCCTGTGTCCGGACCATAACCTTTAAGAGATGAGCGGAATAATCTGAACCTGTAACGGCACCGACTGCTGTGTTCCAAAGTATAAATATTCCTGTCTTCGGTTGGCATTTAGCATTATAAAAGAAGAATGATGTCCTCTATTACAGCAAAGAAGGAATCATCAATTCAGTTTACATGGAGATTTTCTAGGTCCTTGCGTCAATCATTTCATAAAATTATTGATTAAAAGAAATAGAAAAGGAGTGAAACGGCATAAATAATAGAAAAACATTGAAAACCTGCTCACATTCAGTGTTTTTGAGCTTATGATGCAGATCTCAATTCAAATTTAACCTTCAAACACAAATGTCAGGAAATATACCATCCTTTGACAGAGCACCCAAGGACAATCAATTGCTTCCACGTATTTAATACACAATTAGACACCTGTTATAGAAAATACAAAAATCTAAGAGTCAGATACTGGTTTTTCTTTTTATTTTAAGGTTAAATTTATCTGAATATTGAAAAGAGTTCACATTATAAATGTATAGCTTGAAGAATTATCAAAAAGTGCACACGCAAGGTGGATATGTCAGAAATGAAACATTATCAGCCCCCAGAAGACTCTTCTATGTCCCCTCTAAGTAATTGCTCCTCTCTCTTGAGTGGTAACAGTGATTAGTTCTAACACCATAGATTTTTTGCCTCTCCGTGAACTTTTTGTAAATCATCTCATACAGTATATATGTTTGTGTGCCTGGTTTCCATTTCTTAATATTAGTATTGCTGTGAAAATCATCCATTTTTGCACATCTATAGTTTATTTATTTTCATTGCTGAAAAGTATTCTACTTTATAAATGTACAAAAATATTTCGTCACTCTTTTATTGATAATTTGGGTTGTTTTTAGACTGGGGATACTCCACAAATAATCTTGCTCTGAATATTCTTGTACATGTTTTTGGTGCACATGTGCGAGCATTTCTGTAGACAATATACCTAAAAGGAAAAGTGCTGGTCCATGGGATATGAGCACATTCAACATGAGTGGATAAGGACAAATAATCTTGTTGAGTAGACATACCAAATTATCATACATTGTCACCAGCAATGCGTGACAGTCTCTGTGGTCCACCTTGTCACCAACACCTGGTAAGGTGAGTTTGCCTGATTTTTGGTCATGCGGGTGGGTATGTAGTTATAACCCATGGAGGTTTACATTTGTGTTTCCATGATGACTAATGAAGCTGGGGATTTTTTCACATTATTTGCTGACCATTTGAATATCCTTTTTGTAATATACAAGTTTCTTGCCCATTTTTCTATATGATTGTTTACCTTCTTATTGATCTGAAAAATTTTGAAAAAGAGCCCCTCTTTGGATTATTTATGTTGGAAATACCCTCTCCTTCTCTTTGACTTACTTTTTCTCTCTCCTGATGGTGCCTTTTGATAAAGAGGCTCTTAATTTTAATAAATTGACAAAATATCAATCTTTCCGTTGATGGTTATTACATTTTTGTTCTTTTTTCTTAACCTCAACAACACAAAGATATCCTCCTAAGTAGCTTTTTAAAGGCTGCACTGTTTTTATTTTTCTCAGGTACACCTATCATCCAAATAGTACTAATTTTATTTATGTTGTACGATAATGGTCAAATTTTATTTTTTTTCCCATATGAATACCAAATGACATTATTGAAAATACTTTCCTTTCTTCATTGGCTACTTTTGTCATGAACCGTGTGTTCATGCACGCATGCATGGGTTAGTTTTCATCTTCTGTATTCTGTTTCTGTGCGTCTTTGTCTATTCTCCTATTAGAAGTACATTTGCTTCATTATTATAGCTTTATCATAAGGCTGGTTATCTATTTTTAATTCCTCATATTTCACCCTCTTTTTCAAGACTATCTTTATTGTTCTTGATTCTTTGTTGTTTATATACATTTCAGAATCAGTTTATCAATTTTCATGAACTCATTCTGCTTAGATTAATAATATTTAAATTATTTCTATAGAGGCCCTGAAACTGTTAGTTTTAATGTAATTGTGTCTGTGTTATTATATATAGATTTAATCCTAGATGTTCAGATAATTTAATTTAGATTTAATACTAACTGATTATATAATTATCTTGACATTTTTAAATTTTTAATATTTTTTGTTTTCAATGTGTAGAAATACAATCGATTTTTGTAGATGGACTTGCATCTGATGCTACCTTAACCTTATGTATATGTATTAATAACCTTAAGTTATTAATTCTAATAACTTACCTATGTACTGCTTTGAATTTTCTTCATAGATAAAAATGCAGAACACAATATATAAAATTATTACTTTGTAAAATAATAATTTTACTCTGTAAAATCTTGACATCTCTGACTTCACTTAATGGGAACTATTGTTACTTATGCCCAAAACCTTGGTGTCCTTCTTGACTCCTTTCTTTTACTTATATCCCACATTCAATTTATTTTAAAAATGCTGCTGGTTCTAATTTGAAACTATATCCAGAACATTACCACTTTTCATCGCTTTGACTAAGCCACCCTCATCTCTCGCTGGAATTGTTGCAGTAGCCCTGCACCTGATCTTTTGCTTCCACGTAAGACGCCCCGTGTAAAAACATAAGTAAAATCATGTCACTCTTCCGCTCGATATTTGCTATTTTTCCCATCTCACTCAGTAAAAGCTGAAGCTGTAGAGGTGGCCCCGGAGATACGGCCTGATCTGGGTCCTCATTACTTCTTTTACCTCATCTCTTACCATTCTTTCCTCTGCTCACTACCCAGCCTTACTGACTTCTCTGCTATTTCTTGGGTAACCAAGAAACTCTCCTGCTACAGGTCATTTGTACTTGTTATTTTCTCTGTTGGGAACATTTTCTCATTTTCTCTAAATATTATCTGAGAAGTTTTCCCTGACCTATTTAAGGTATAAACTGTCCTTGTACCATCAGAACTTCTTATCCTCATTTCTTTGCTTAATATTGTTCACAGCGTTGTCACTTGCTAGTATACTTTATATCTTATTTATTTTGTTTGCTGGCTGTCTCTCTCCACTAGAACGAAACCTTCCTAAAGATTGTGATATTTTGTCTATTGTTCTCTGCTATATCCTCAGTGTTTTGGACAGTGCTGGGAGTACATATGGTAGCTTCTAAATATTTATTTAATGAATTAAAAAGGCATATACTTTTAAAATAGTATAGCATTCAAGTGTTAGTTCCAGCTGAATTCAGCAGGGAGGGTTTCTGAAAGTAGATAGGATTTAAACTTGGTAATTAATTGAAAAATATTTATTAAGCATCAAATATATGCTACAGACTATGACGGTTAATGATAATAGATGGAAAAATAGTAAAATTTAGTTTCTAACTTCAAAGCATTCAAGCTAGTGATACTTGTCCTTCATGTTCAAC
This sequence comes from Lepilemur ruficaudatus, assembly GCA_963574885.1. Lineage (NCBI taxonomy): Eukaryota > Metazoa > Chordata > Mammalia > Primates > Lepilemuridae > Lepilemur > Lepilemur ruficaudatus. The sequence goes on along the minus strand of CAUYRT010100447.1, from coordinate 33,893 downwards.
ATACATATCTAGCCCCTAAGCCTCTTCTTTTACTCTAAAGAGATTTAGAACAATTTTGCAAATTTGCATGGCTCTCTCCACTTACCATTGGAAGTTTCATGCCAGAAACACTGATTTTATTATTTTATATTCTTTTTTTTCCTCCTAAATTGTATTTATTTATTTATTTTGAGACAGAGTCTTGCTCTGTTGCCCAGGCTAGTGTGCCGTGGCGTCAGCCTAGCTCACAGCAACCTCAAACTCCTGGGCTCAAGCAATCCTCCTGCCTCAGCCTCCCAAGTAGCTGGGACTACAGGCATGTGCCACCATGCCCGGCTAATGTTTTCTATATATTTTTAGTTGTACAGCTAATTTCTTTCTATTTTTAGTAGAGACGGGGTTTCACTTTTGCTCAGGCTGGTTTTAAACTCCTGACCTTGAGCAATCCTCCCGCTTCAGCCTCCCAAAGTGCTGGGATTACAGGTATGAGCCACCATGCACGGCCTTATTTTATATCCTTTCGGTATCTTTCTTCACTCTTCAAACTATGCTGTTAAAGAATATATGTTTTTAAGAATTCACTGCTTCATTTTAAAAGAGTTCTAAATATTACATATTAAGTCCAATGTGAACAAGTAAATTACAGAGCTGCAGAACATCAGATCTCAATGGATTCATGTGGGACTAGCCTTCTAAGTATGGAGAGGAAAGTAAATAATCCTACCTAACATTTTCTATGCTGTATACAAACTCACTCAATGGGCACAAAGATTAGGGGTTATAGCGTTATACATTTTTTCTTTGTTTTTTCTTCCAATTTCAACGGAAAATACTTGTAGAATAATAGAATTTGTGATTCAAAACCACAGTGATATTTAGTAGTCTTTCAAGAAGTGTGGACATTAAGAATTGATCAGATTAGAGATTCATCTCACAATGTTGGAAAAAGGTTTTACAGCCATTAGCAAAGCTTGAGTTATCTACTCTTTTGTTATGAAGTAACCATTCTTAGAGCAGTATTTTGACTTTTTCAACACTGATAAGCTCTAAAAAATAGGCAATTTGCTGAATTTGTTATGCTTTATAATTTATATAAAAAAAAAAAAAACTTTTCATACATTAGCTCCCTTAAACCATAAATCACTCTCCAGGGTTGTCATGAGTGTCCCCATTCTACAGAAGGGAAAAAATGAGTCTTACAGCATGTACGTAACTGAGCTTTTGAAGTGCAACAGCAGGAAATGTAAAAACCATGACTTGAAACTAGTTCTGTTGACAACAAAACCACAGTTCTTTTCATTCTGCCCAATGGTACAGTTAAAATCTAAGGAAAGATTTTTATGCAAGGTAAGAAATTCTCTCAAATTCTTGAGACTAAACTTTCTGTGTTGATAATAGTGACATATTGGTGCTTATAAAACAGTTGTGAATAAATGAACAAATGAAGCATTACTATTCTTTATCATACCATAATGTCTTCCTTCTCCTTTTGTAATCTTGGTACATTCTGGAATTGATATAATTATATGTTTTAAAAAGTAACGTCAGTTTTTGAATTTTAAAAATCCATTATTTTATTACCACACAGAATTTGGAGTCACAAAACTTAATAAAGGAGGCATAGTGTGCTTAAGATATTTTCTTTATTTTGTCTTCTTCTTCCAGTTAAATAAATTGCTAATTATCATGACAATAAATGAATAATATCAACTGACACACACAGAGTCCCTCCTGATGAGAATTAACCACTTACCCTAGACATCAGTGACTGGGGGCTCACTTTATCCCTCACTACTCCCCCCAAGGACATTACAGTATTCACTTAAAGGGGGAAAAAAACCATTACTACAAAATCACATTTGAGTTATCTGTTACTTCATTTATTGGAAGAATGAAGTCCAGGAAATTATGTTGACTGAAATCATTACGCTTGCGTAAATGCCCACAGGAACTGCTAAAGGGCAACTTGAATCCCATATTTAAGAATTGGGGGAGTTTGGGCAACATGTTTGCTTCTTGGATAAGAGAAATAAGCCATATGCAAGGCAAGTCATAACCAACCTAGATCTACATTTGACCTGATTTTCTCTCTATATGAAAACATGTTTTTTTCAGCCCAATTATCAGGGAAATTTCCAAATTTCAAGTCATTGCCATTGGCAATACTATTGTTTTAAGGACTCTTTAATTGATATTTCATAAGGTTAGGTGTATGTACCTTGTTAATTAAAATCACTGAATTTCTTCTTTGTATTTCTAGACCGCTGCCAAAATCAACAATGACTAAATTCAATAAGCAACAAATCAGACTTGTAGTAACTATTAGAACAAGTTGAGACCCCAGACTTGTCATAGAATAGATTATAGCACATTACACTATATCAATTTAAGAAATCAAAATTATAAACAGAAGGTCAATAGTAGTTTTTAAATCATATGTCTATATATTCCTTTACCCACTATAGATGTGATGAGAATCACTTATGCTGTGTCTATGTACTTCAGAGATCACATTGAATTGACTAGTCATAGAAACAAATTATAGAGTCATTTAGTGACCTCAAAATTCACTTATCTCACTTATCAATCTGATAATAGATGCATCTCTCCCACAACCTTTTCAACGAGTCGATGTTTGAACACATCCACTGAGAGAGAATCCGTAAGTCTGTGAGCACAGGCACCTAACTATAAGGGCTGCATTGCTGATGGGTGGGAAGAGAGTTCCAGGAATAATGACAAGTACGTGGAAAGAAGGAAAGGCAGCCTGCTGGGAGACACCCTGGAGAGTAGTTCAGGGAACTAAACAACACAGTGTGAATGGAACACACAGAGTGAGAGAGAGTGGGCTCAGATGAGCTTGCAGAGGTAAGCACGCCCTGAATATGGGTACTCTTGATATAAAGTTATGACAATAATTTTGGCTTTCTCCTAAGAGCAATGTGAAGCCAAAAAAGGAACTGAAGTCATGCTATGGCACGATGATAATTGTATTTTTAAACGGTCACTATGTATGACAGCTTGGAGTGAGGTGAAGAGACTCAGAGGATCTCATCAGTAACGGATTGTAGAAGTCCAAGAGACAGGGTGGTGACTTGTGCTACAGTAGTGGTAGGGTGATGGAGAGAAGATGATGGGCATGTGAGAAATAAAAGGGAACATTGCTGTCCTTCCAGACTACATCCCAGGCACACCCATCATGGTCTTCCTGAGTATAGCTGCTGGCTGGTATGTGATACCCATGCAAGTCTGGCATCATTCTTCATGGTTATTAGCTAAAAGTAGGATTTGCTGGTTCAGGTTCACACCCCATGTTCATACTGTGCTTGGCTGATTTCATAAGAGCGGGGGAAGAACAGCTTGTGGTATTTCGTAACATGTGCACTTTGCCTCCTGGAGCTGGCATATGATAGGCAGTGGGAGGAATGTTGACTGCCAGGAGGCCACAGGTGCAGGGAGAAACGCTCACCCACTCCCTGTGGGCCCTGGGTTTAAAAGCTTTAAATACCTGCCAAATCTGTAGCCTTAACTAGTCCAAGCTAGCTCAGCAGCCCTTTATCCCACCTGCCGGAAGGACTATTACAATCAATAAATAAACAGACACAATCAATCAAAACTTTCCTGTAAACAGTTCTGTGAAATGCACCATGTCCTTAGAAAGAATGCATTAACCTTTTTAAATGCAGTACCAAGAGCTCAACAAAAAGCCCAGTGTAATTATCCTCTGAATAAATGACAATAAGGAGGCATGGCAGGGATTGTCTCATATTGGAGGGATATGACAGTCTTTAGGCATGAGAAGCAAGAGTATGATAAATGTTTTGTATGTTATATTTAATAATTGATGTATTTACTTATTGGTCTAAATTGAGTTGGCAGACTGCAACCTGTAAGCTAAGTTCAGTCTATCACCTGCTTTTTTGAGTAAAGTTTTATTGGAACACAGCCACACTCATTTGTTGTGAATAGTCTATGGCTGCTTTCCTTTTGTGCTATAATAGCAGAGTTAAGTAGGTGCAACAGAAACTGTATGTGTGTGGCCCACAAAGCCTAAAATATTTACTGTCCCTCCCTTTAGAGAAAAAGTATACCAAAGCTGGTCTATCATCAAACAGAACTTAGTTTCAGAGTAATAGGCTTCTTTTAGCAAATTTTATACCAATTCTTGATGTCCATGTATGTAGTTACTACTCATGTAGAAACTTGTGAATCCAAATTCCATTTGACACTAATAAGAGATGGAAATGGAATTACCAAAAAAAAAAAAAATGGAAATGGAATTGTTGATTCCTTTTGAAGTCAAAAAATTAGGCCAAATGTTGCTCTTGGAGTAGCTATTTTTGTGTGTTTGAATAGCGTAGGCTTTCACTTAAAAAAAAAAAAAGTTATTAAATTAAGCCCTTTTTGAAATAATAATGCTCTGAGGAGAAAATTGCTTTTGAAAAACTCAGAAAAAGCTTCTTAAAATCAACACTTGTTAAAGCAAAACTCTTAAATTTTCAAGCTCCACTCAACTACCCTTAGTTCCCCAAAATTCACAGCCCTGTAACAGAAAATATATTAAATAGTACAAGGCCCACAGTTGGATGTGCTATTTCAAGTGACTTTATAAGATCTATTTACTTTAACATGAAAAACCCAGCTGCAATCAGCCTACTGCCTTAGGCAAACTGTAATTCCATTACTAGACAACTGTTTTTATGCAGAGAACAGCCATACTGGTCAGGTTCCTCACTCAGAAACTGACACCCCAACTGCCTGGTATACCCTGGCTCGTTGACCCAGTCAGTGAACATCTTGAACCAAGTTAGAGCAAATGTCTTTGGTGTTGGAGCACAGTAAGTTGTGAATTTGATTTGTTTTCTAACATCTATCTGAATAGTTTGGGATAAGAGTGTGAGATAATAGAATTTAGGGCTGGCAGGAGCCTTAATAGTTTTGTGAGTTAGCAGTGGCCCCACAGCTAGTACTTAACAGAGTTTAGGAAAGAATCCAGGGATCCTATTTTTGACTGAAACATTGGCAGACATTAAACAATCCGACAAGACAAAAATGGGGCACAGCAGGGCACAACTCTCACCCACTATTGGTAGAAGTGTGACCTGGCACATGCTTTGGACAATAATTTGGCATGATCTTGTAATTTCAATATGTCCATAGCCTATGACCCAGCAAATTTACTTCTAGAGATAGACTGTAAAGAAACTTGTGCATGAACACTAACAGTCATCATCTGAACCGTTCGTAGCTGCATTGTAACAGGAAAATAAAAGAAATAACATAAATATTCATCAACAGGAACAAATGGATAAATTTGTGATACATTTTTGCAGTAAAATACTATTTAGCAGAGAAATTGAAAGAACTAGAACTACAGTCTAGAAGAATCTCAAAAATGAAATGTTGAATAAAAAAAATTCCATGGAAATACACATAGTATGATGGTTAATTTTATGTGTTGACTTGGCTAAGCTCTGGTAGCCAGTTTTGGGTCAAACACTAGTCTATATACTGCTGTAAAGGTATTTAAGTCTATAGATTCTGAGTAAAGCACATTGCCCTCCATAATGTGGGTGGGCCTCATCTACTCAGTTGACAGCCTTCAGAGAAGAAATGGATCCCCTGAGAAGGAAGAAATCCTGCCTCCAGACTGCCTGTGGACTCAAGCTGCAACATCAATGCTTCCTTGGGTCTCCACACTGTGGCCTGCTCTGCAGTTTTCGTATTTGCCAGGCCAATTGTGTGCCAATTCCTTAAATCATAGCTCTATCTATATATCTAGCTATTAATAGCTACCTACCTACATACCTACATACATATATACATACATACATGGGTTTATCAGATGCTCGATTGCAATAATTATTGCAGTTAGGATTCCCATCTGATAAGCCATGTAATTAGGGGGGGAAAATGCATGGTTTTTGGATTAAGACAAACTGGGATCGAATTTCCATCCCAAAAATTTGTATGATTTTTTTAAATTAACTACTGGATATTTTTTCTCTCCTCTATAAATTAAAGATTATAACACACTTATTTGAGGACTAGATAATAGAATGTATGAATGTGGCCAATATGCTAAAAAATACAAATTTACTCTATGATGCTCTGAGATCTTATTTAGCAGGTGAAATTTAACAAAATGATAGCCTAAGAGACCTAAAGGCCTACCCTTACTTAAAGCCAGTATTCCCACAGAACACAATTCTCATTATATCTTTCAAGAATGAGGTACTATTTTTCACCCCCATCAAATTAACAAAATTGGAAAAGACTGGAAACATCCAGTGCAGGAAGTGGCAGGGGGAAGAGGAACTCTTATACTTTGCTGGTGGAAGTGTGGCTTGCTACAAACTTCTTGTAAAATAAGAGTACTGTATCCATATCCCAAACCAAAAGCATCAGTATGTAAGGATACATGTGAAAAGATGTATATATATTGCAGTAATTTTTGTTGTAGCAAAAAACTGAAAATAACCTGCAAGTCTATTAGTAGTGGAATGCAGTAGTAGATAGGAGTGCATATACATATGTTATATAATATTCTGCAACTATTTACAAGTATGAGTATATTTATACTATGTCTATTTGTTGGGCTGGATGGCCATGGCATATTTTTTAGTGATAAAAGCAAATTGCAGAGTAATCTGCTTAGCTGGATCCCATTTTTATTTTTGCACACACATACACACACATACACTCACAAAGAAACACATTTGCATATGATTGAATAAACCAGAAATATGTAAAAATAGACACAGCTAGTAGCATTAGTTAGCTGAAGGTAAAACAAGGAAAGTTCAGAATATTAACTTTACATTCATATATTTTTATTATGTAACTTTAAAAAATAATCATGCATTAATATGGTGAAATACAACAAATCCAGTTAACAAAATGAACCCAGAGATCTCACTGGGTATCTAAGACCTTTAACTGTATAGTTTATCCCTAATTGTGTGCACAGACTTTGAGTATAATCTCTGTTTTTAATAATTGGTCCTAGATATTTATTTGGTATCAAGACCCTTTAAAGCCGGTCTACCAACATTTTTTCTCCACCTGATTTACCTGAAGGCAAATCTTTTGTTTTAAATTTCTCCAAAGCTGCTTTTTCTTCCATATCTCTATCAATTAGCACAAGGAAGAGCTAACAAGAAAAAGAAAAACATGTTTATATTTTTGCCTACCATTCCTTTGACTACCTATTTTTATCTTCGTGTCTCTTGATATTCATGGATAAAATATACATCTTCTTTTAAAAAAAGCAAATATAGAAATAATAAGTTTCAATGCCAAGATGTTATTTAAAAATTTTTACTTGTTTCTATTTATTTTTAAGGGACGATTTCACTTCTCTTACTTCTGCCTAATAGTTTGAGTTGGGTGTTGCTTTATTTTAACAAAGTGACTGTAATTAATCTTAAAGAAATTATGTCCCTTGAAAAACACAATATTACTTTAAACGCGATTTTAAAACCAATATTAAATGGTCACGCACACAAATAATACTACTGAGCAATCCTCTCTGTGACAGCTCTACTGAGTTCATTTCAAAGGACAGAAATGTATTCATGTAGATTCACTCATGCTTTCTCACTAGTTTTCATTTGGATTTGAAATCAGCATGTGGCAAAATAAGATCCATAGCCAACCATTTCTGATTCTCACATGTCTTTATGGCTCTTTGTTTTTGAATCCTAAGGCTTAAGGCAAATAAATCAGATATGAGGATGTTTCCTCTAATTTTACACAACGTTGTATCTTAAGAACAATACCCCATTGTCATGATTTCTGTGATTATTGGCAAACATTCCTCTTTTTAATCTCCTTGCCCATAGCAGGTGCAGATATCTGCTACCCCACCTCTGTGACCTCCTCCCAGAGCCAGTTGAGGCTACTTGTTTCAAGCTACAGTGATTTCATGTCTCATCGATGTGCCCCTTGAGAGCTGGAATTTCGCCATGGTGAGCTTGTTAAAGAGGCCAAACTACAAACTGCTAGGTTTGAGTTCAGAACAGAGGCTCTTCTCATAAGGACTGTGTGTTCAATTCACCCCGAAGTTCTGGGCTCCACAGCAGACGAGCCTCTGGTACATTCCGGCTCAATTTGACCTTCCACTCCGAAATTAACATGTCAAACGTCTCTACATTTCTCACATTGCAAATCTGCTCATCTCCCTTCTTCCTCCGAAGCAGTAACTTCGTTGTGAATTTAGAGAAAATAGAAGCCATCTGTATTTGTTTGCTAGGACTGTCATTACAAAGTACCAGAGACTGGCTAGCTTAGACAACAGGAATTTATTTTCTCAAAGTGTGGAGGCCAGATATTTGAGATCAAGGTGTTGTCAGGTTTAGTTTCTCCTGAGGTCTTTCTCCTTGGCTTGTAGGTGGCTGCCTTTTCCCGGTGTCTTTTCAAAGTCTTGCCCTGTGTGTGTCTGTGGCCTTATCTCCTCTTTTTTTTTTTTTTTGAGACAGAGTCTCACTGTGTTGCCCTGGCTAGAGTGTCGTGGCGTCAGCCTAGCTCACAGCAACCTCAAACTCCTGGGCTCAAGCAATCCGCCTGCCTCAGCCTCCCCAGTAGCTGGGACTACAGGCATGTGCCACCATGCCCGGCTTATTTTTTCTGTATATTTTTAGTTGGCCAATTAATTTCTTTCTATTTTTAGTAGAGAAGGGGCCTCGCTGTTGCTCAGGCTGGTTTCGAACTCCTGACCTGGAGCCATCTGCCTGCCTCGGCCTCCCAGAGTGCTAGGATAACAGTCATCTCCTTTTCTTATAAGGACACCAGTCATATTGAGTTAGGACTCACCCATATGACCTCATTTTACCTTAATTACTTTTACCAGAGGCCCGATCTCTAAACGCAGTCACGTTCTGTGGTACTGAGGGATAGGACTTCAACATAAGAATTTTGTCGGGGGGGAGCCACAATTCAGCTCATAACGCCACGAAACAGGAATTCATTCCCTCCACTCCCCACCTGCAAACCTGCATGTGCACCATGTTCTCTCCTCCTCCCTTGAGTTAGTTTAAGACCAATACTTCTAGCTGGATTCCAAGTCCTTTCACCTTATTAGAAAACGTGCACTAGTTATTATTGCTTCAACCCATTTCACTTAAATTTTTCTCTCTTTATGAATCAGCAAAAAGTAATACTTCTCAAGTATCTTCCACCTCAAAAAACAAAAACAAAATAAAACAGCAACACATTTTTCATGTCTCCACTACCCACCCCACCCCAGCCAGACTCATGTCATATATCATCAGAAAAGAGACTGAGCCCCTAAACATAAATACACAGCTCCGTAACTCGTCTGAAGGTGAACTCCCAGGTCCCAACCACCTCAGTGACGAGCCAGAACGTTGCTCACTTGCCACAAGCTGCGCCCTCTCTCAGTCATCTCTCCCTCCCCGTGCTCAAAGGCGACCCCTCTCCTTCCTCCTTCCACTGTGCTTCAGATTTGCCTGTTTGTATAACTTGATCACATGCGTTCTTTTATTACTATTATTATTTCTCAACATTATACTTTAAAATGTCATCCAACTTGGTGCAGTGATTCATTCATTTCCTTGGCTTATAATTTTTGACAGTATGGTTAAATTCAATGAGTTTTAACAAAAATAAACAGTCGTGTTACCATCACCACACATTTCCAACACCCCAAAAGTTAGCTCATGTCCCCTTGCATTCAACCCTCTCCCCCTCCAACAGACCTGGGCAGCCACCGGTCTGCTGTCACTACAAATTTTGCCTTTTCTAGAATTTTACATAAGTGGAATTATACAGTATGTCATCTTTTCTTTCGGTCTTATTTCACCCGGCATAATGCTTTTGAAATTTGCCCATGTTGTTGCGTGTATTAGTAGTTTGTACCTTTTATTGCTAAGTTGTATTTTCACTGCAAGAATGTTCTACAATCTGATTATCCCTTTCCCAGTCGGTGGACATTATTCACTGTAATTGTAATTTGCATTTTCCTTATTACTGATGGGGTTATCAATCATGTATTCGTCTTCTGTGTGCCTATCTAGTAACCTTACCAATTGTTCTATTAGATAGACTTTCTCATTTATTTGCTCTATTGATTGTCTCAATTGTACGCCTGTTTTCTATTTTTCTCATTTCTGTTCTTACCTATTTTTTCTTCATGTTACTTTGTTTGTATGAAGTTTGCAGTTCGATTTATATAGCCCTGCTCCAAACATTTGAGGGTGCTACATATTTTAAATGTATATATAACAAATAGCTGTCTATCTGTTGATTAATATATAACAACTGCCTTGAAAATTATATCTTCTGAATTACGATATTTTAAAATATTTAGAAAGCCATGGTTTTTATATGACTGAAATTTGGCAAAATACCAAGATACCTAAGTTTAATTATTATTGCACATGATTTGGACATTCTGTTTTGTACTGACAGTGGATAGAAATAAAGTTATCTTTTATTCATAATTATATTATTCCAGAAAAAATTGTTTTTGCCTTCTTTTCAGCAATATAATTAATCATAATCATATAATTAAGAATTTTACATAATTTGCTTTCTATTGACAAATTTAAATGTTTTTTCTTAAGACATTATGGCTCTTAGATGGTTCTAGATTAATTCAAATTTAGAGAAATTTTACTCTACCGAGACTACAGCAACTGGAATTGTCAAATGTCAAATTTTTTCAAGGATTTTATTTGTAATATTCAAACATTGCAATGGAGTTGTATTTACTAGATTACCATTATTGCAAAAAAATTCCAAAATATTTTAATTTCTTAATGTAAATAATTATCAAATACATTGTAATTTTCCCTATCTCTTAAAACTCTCTAGATCCAGATAGTTATATAAAGAATCAGTATCCCATTTCTTATATCATACACAAAAATTAACTTAAAATATAAGATAAACCTCAATGTAAGAGCTAAAATTATAAAACACTTAGGAAACGGGAGGAAATCGTAAATTTTAATTAGGCAAAGCCTTCATTAATGGCACCAAAAGCACAAGCAACAGTGAATAATAGATAAATTGGGTTTCTTCAAAGTGAAAAACTTTTGTGCTTCAAAGGATACGATCAAGAAAATGAAACAATACTCACGGAATATGAGAAAATATTTGCAAATCATGTTTGCTAAGGGACTAGTAGAATATATGGAGAACTCTTACAATTCAACAATATAGTAACAGGTGGCTCCATTTTAAAAATGGACAAAGGATCTGAATAAACATTTCTTGAAAAAGATATACAATCTAATCACATGAAAAGATGCTCAACATCATTAGTCATTAGGAAAATGCAAATCAAAATTACAATGAGTTACCACACTATACCTACTAGTATGGCTACAGTCAGAAAGGCAGAAAAGTAACACTTGTTGGCGAGGATAAGGAGGAATTGGAACCCTCATATACTGCCAGTGGGAATGGAAAATCGTGCCACCAATTTCAAAAACAGCCTTGGCAGTTCCTCAAAAGGTTAAACATACAGTTGCCAAATGACCCAGCAGTTCTACTCCTAGGATATACTCAAGAGAAATGAAAGCATATGTCCACACAAAAATTGGTACATAAATATTCATAGCAGCATTATTCACACTAGCCAGAAAGTAGAACCAACTCAAATGTCTGTTAATTTATGAATGGATAAATTAAATGTGATTTATCCATGTAATGAAATATTATTTGGCAATAAAAATGAAGTGCTAGCACATGGTACAACATGAATAGACATGAAGAAGCCTTGAAAACATTATGCTAACTAAAAGAATCAATATCAGGTTTTATGCATGTTTCATTTACAGTGTGGGGGAAGGGAGTCTCCCTTAGGCCCCACGCTTCCAAGATTCATGCGGTCTTGTAAGTGTATTGAAAGCTTTGTTCAGTATCTCAACTCCATATCCATTTTCCCCCAGAATCAGCAAATCTTCCTATAGAGCTTCCTTCTTCTCCAAGATGTTGGCCCCTTAATTTATCACGCCTTATTATAAATCCAATGATTTTAGTTAGAATTTTTTCTGCTTTTATCCAGCTTTTAAGAACAGTGGGAGGATTTGACTATGTTGTCCCAACCACTATTACTGAAAGCCTCTCCTCTGGTAAGATCTTTAAAAAAGGCTGAATTTGATCATTTTTATTATGTTGTTTCTGTGCTTCAATGACTTGTCATTGTCCTTAGGATCACTTTAGAAATTCTCCAGCCGGTTTATAGTGCCCAGACTGCTTTGTCCCTGCTGCCAACCAAGGCCATCACAGATGCTCTTCCTCACACGCTACCTTCTAATCATTATGACCTTAGTCCAAGTTCTCCAAGGTGATACATCTCTTACTTAAGGACCTTGACCTAGATCCACTCCTCAACTATTCCCCCAAATTCTACTCATTGCTCAGGAGCTAGCTAGAGCCCAAAGGACCATTATTAATAAATATCTCAATGGAAATTAAGACATAAAACCAGACATCAGTTGTTTTTTTTTTTAATTTGTAAAGTTCAGGCTTTTCTTACCAGAAATCAGATGGTTCAAGCCTCCTGAGAGCTGGAATACATGCTCACGACATGTTCAGAGGAACCCTCTCTGCACAGTGTTTTCCAGAGTTTGGGGGTTGGGTTGATGGTAACCCACTGGTGGTACCCAGCCAGGGTGTCCAATAAATGCAGCAAACATTTATCATTTTTTGATTATGCAACATTCATTTTCCCTTTTTTGTGGTACCAGAGCTCCAACTTCCTTTGGTGGAATGGCCTCTCTCCCATTGCAGACATTCTTATGGAGCTGTAGCTCAAACACCCCGCCATTACCACTCAAAACGTGGAAACATGCTCTGAGCCAATCAGATTTTCTGCTCTGAATCTTTGACTCTACACCAGATAGATGCTGATTGTACATGGGGAGGGATGGAAAGTAGAGCTGATTCACCCAAGTGATGGGAAATGGCTTTAGAGTGATCAGTTCATACCACCTACATCATTTCCTCCTAACATTGGCTTCTGTTGCTTGCAACCAAATAAATCAAACAGCAACAATAGTATTCATTCACAAAATAAGAATATTATTCAATTTACAATTTTCCTTTAAACTGACTACATCAAAGAGAATTTTATAATAACAAAATTTTAAAACTCCTCCTACACCTGTTAATCTCCCTTTCTAACAACAGTAAGGTGTTTAAGGCTTCAAGCTTAAAATTTTGGGCAAACAAAATAGTATACTGCTAGAATTCCATGAAGTTGATTATTTGTATTATATTTCCTTTTACACTTATTTCTATTTATGACAAGTGTTACTGGTTTTCCATTATGATCTGTCACGTAATATTATAAAAGAAGCGTAATTATTTAAATTAAAATATTAAATTTAAAAATTGAACAATTATAGATTGATATGAGAAAAATCAAGACTATGTTGTGAGAATAACTGAAGTTTAGGAAACACACCTGCAGTGAAGGACCCTGGGCAGTGACCAGTGGTTAATCTAACCCACTCTCCATCATACTCCCAAGACCAAATCTTTTTTATTTTCCTATTGCTCTTCGAAAAAATTCTCAACTTCTTTTATTAAGGTTTGTTCCCTACTACCTTAACTTTCCTTCCTGAGTACCTTCTTTGGAGTTCTCAGGTTCACTTCCTCTAAGTTCTAAGTATATGAAAGGCTGATTGCGGACTGCAGAGTAGACTCTGCTGTGGCATAGTTAAAACAGTAGGCACTTCTAACGTCATTCAAAAAGCAAAGCCTTCTAAGACAGTTTATTTTTAATGTATAAATTAGTCAGAGGAAAAGTGATTTAGCATGTTTTTGTGTGCACAAGGCCACGCTAGATAAGTCCCATCACGCAGAAGTAGCTCAGCTCCCCTCTCCGCCATTGTGAAGCTCTCAGGCTCACTTCAAGACAGGCGCTGGGTTTTGAATCCCAGGAAGCTTTTGAAATGCAAGTGGCTGGAGGCTCCATCTTTCTTAGTTACAAAAAGCTCTTCTGAAAGTGGCTGTTCTTTATACTCCTTGTATACGATTTCTCTGCATTCCTTCTACTCCCTCCCCACTTTTTGCTGTTTTTGTTGGCTCTTGCCCTCCTATAGTCCTTCTGTTTTTCATTTGTGGTGATGAAATCAATAATTAGACTATGATGTGGATCCAAATAAAGTTGCCTTTTTTTTTATCAAGAGAATAAAAAAAAAGCCCAATACTTTGTTTTCATTTATATTCTTCAGCAGTCTTAAGTTGCCTTTCATTGGTGAAATGGTATCAGAATATTCAATACTGATAATGCTGCCAATCTTATTTGCAAAGTTGGGGCTTTTCATGTGGGCTGTGCTTGGCACAGCACTTCGCCTGATTTGGATTCTATTTAATCACTTTGGCTTCAACTGACATTGGGAGGCAAAGAAAACCAGCAATCAGCCTGCCATAAATTTGCCATGGGACTACATGCTGTTGCAGAAACAACCATATAAATTTGCTGAGGAAAGACAAATTCACAGCAGGCAGATTGCAGCAGTCTGGCTCCCATGCACTCGCTGAGCTCCAAGGCAAGAGAGGCCTGAGCACAGAATGAGGAAGGGGCCAAAGAGAGGGGTACGTGCTCTTTTCCTGAGATATCCCTTGCACAAGAGCAGGAGCCACCACACTGCCATCAGTACAGGAAGGGAGGCAGTAAGACAAGGTAAAAGCAACCCTGGGCTAGAAATGTTGAGGACTGGATTTGAGACCAAACTTTGCTCTGTGCTTTCAGGTAACGCATGTGACCTCCTGGAGTCTCAGTTTCCTTTTCTGCAAATGGGAATGGTAATTATTGCTATGAAAAACTCAGAGAAAAATTGTGAAGGTCAAATATTAAAATGTTTATGAGAATTGCCTTATTAAATATAAATGCATATAAAATGGTCTGACTAATCATCATCTTAACATTAATAATAAGGGCAACACAGTAAGGAGTTAGGTAGGCAGCTTTTAGCATTCACGTAATATAAGCATTAAGTTAAATTTAAATGGCATCTAAATCTCAGAGAAACGTTTTATGCTTTCATTTTCAAATAAGGTTTCTTCATGACAGATTATTATTGAAGGGTTTCTCAGGAAGGAAAAAAGTTATCCATGGGAGAGATTAAAATGGAAAAAGCTGATTTTAACATGCAAAATGGCAATTTCAGAGTGTAATAATAAAGAATGCCTTTATTCTCTTCTCTAGCTGCCCACTCTATATTCTTTCTCTCAGAGAGAAGCATTTACTTTCTATATTTTAATAATACTGCCTGTTTTCTGAACAGTTTTATGAGACTGAGAGCACAAAGTACAAAATCAATAGAAATAGTTATAAAATCTAGACATGGCTACTAATAAAATGGCAGAATAAACAGGGAAGCTTTCAGAACAATAGGTCACGAAAAGTCCATGCACACTCAGTTGACGGGGCAAGTAAGAACAGAACCAGACAAGAAAACAAAACAAGACAAAGCCATGTATATAGAATAATTTGGTTAGAGTGTCTGAAATAGTCATGAGATGAACTATAGAAATGTACTACTAAATCTTTTTAGTTACTTAAAAATTAAGTTCACATTAAAGTAAATTATTACAACATGCTGTGTGTATGTATATATAATGAATGGTTCTATCATTAAAGAGGCATATATTTTTATTTTGTTTTTTAAATCTCAGTTGTAGTGATATTCTTGTCTAGTTCATTCTACACTAAACAAATACTCAAAAGAATGGACCTCCAAAGCCATGTGATTGTTCACAAGCAGTACTTGCTTCAATCTACTTTGTCGATATTAATAAATTAATAGTTATAACATTGTCCATTGGTTATCAATTCTATCTTTTACCATTCAAACTTTCTATATCCTAATGCTTTAAAAAGATTTCTTGTAAACAAAATTTGGCTTTAAAAAATCTAATCTGGTAATCTTTGTCTTATGATTGGAACATTTAATCCATTTACATTTAATGTAATAACTAATAAATTTGGGGGGATTTTACTTTATATTTTGAAATAATTATAGATTTGCAGGAAGACACAGAGAGTACAGAAAGAGCCCTTGTACCCTTCACTCAGTTTACATCTTGTATAATTATAGTACAATACTAAAGCCAGGGATCTGACATTGGTACAATATATGTGCATAGTATGCAATTTTATCACGTGTGGATTTGTGTAGCCACCACTGCAATCAAAAGAAATAACTATTCCATCATCACAAAGATTTCCCTCATGCTACCCCTTCGTGGTCCCACCCACCCCCTCACCTCACCATCCCTAGCCCATGATAACCACTAATCTGTTTTCCATCTCTATAATTTTGTCATTTTGAGATTGTTATATAAGTGGAATTGTATAGTATACAATCTTCTGAGATCTTTTTCAATCAGCATTTTGCTTGTTTCCAGTTTTGGCTTTTACAAACACAATTGCTATGAACAATCATGTGTGGGTTTTTTGGGTGGACATACATTTTCGTTTCTCCGGGACCAATGCCCAGCAATGCAATTGGTGGATTGAATAATAAAAGAATGCTTAGTCTTTTTTTAAAAAACAAAACTACCAAACTGTTTTCCAGAGTGGCTTTACCGGATTACATTTCCACGTATGAGAAATTTCATTTCTCCACATTCTTGCCAGCATTCAATATTGTCACTGTTTTGTGAATTCTTATTTTAATTAATATTATGGTAAGAACATTTAACACAAGATCTACCCTCTTAACAAATTTTTAAGTGTACAATATAGTGTTGGTTTTTATAGGCATGATGTTGTACAACCTATCCCCAGAAATTATTCAGATTGCATAATATGAATTTTATTCCCATTGATTAGCAACTTCCCATTTTTTTCTTCCTTAATCCTGGTAACCCCATTCTACTCTCTGATTCTGTGAGTCTATTTTAGATACCTCATATAAGTGAAATCATGCGGTATTTGTCCTGTGACTGGCTTATTACACTTGGCTCGATGTCTTCAAGGTCTATTCATATTGTCACATTGCAAGATTCCCTTTTAATTGAGACAGAATAATATTCCACTGTGTGTATATTTTTCTTTATCCTTTCATCCATCAATGGATATGTAGGTGGCTCCCAAACTTGGCCATTGTGAATAGTACTGCAATGAACATTGGAGTGCTAATATTTTTTTGACATCCTGATTTCACTTCTTTTGGATACATACCCAGAATTGGGATTGCTGGATAATATGGTAGTACTATTTCCAAATTTTTGAGTACCCTCCATATTGTTTTCCACAGCAGCTGTGTTATTTTGCATTTCCACCAACAGTATACAAGTGTTCCAATTTCTACACATTTTTCCCAACATGTTTTCTTTTGTTTATTTGATAATGGCCAGCCTAATAGCATGAAGTGATATCACATTTTGGTTTTATTTGCATTTCCCTGATGACTAGTGATGTCAAGCACCTTTTCTTATACCTGGTGGCCTTCTGTATAGTTTTTTTGGAGAAATTTCTATTCGAGCTTTTAGCGTATTTTTAAAACCTAGTTATTACTAGTTTTTTGCTACTATATTTTATTTTAACTGTTCCAATAGAAGTGTAGTGACTACCACATTGTCTGAATTTTTATTTCCCCAATAGCTAGTCAAGCTGAACATTAATTCATGCTCTTATTTGCCACTTGTTTATCCTCTTTGGCAAAATGTCTCTTCATATCTTCTGTCCATTTTCTAATTGGATTTTTTATTGTTTTGCTATTAAGTTTTGACAATTCTTCACCATTATAGATATGAGTTCTTTGTAAGATACATAGTTTGAAAATATTTTCTCCCAGTCTATAGCTTGTATTTTCATTGTCTTCACACAGTCTTTGCACAGCAAAAGTTTTTAATTTTGATGAAGTGCAATTTATCAATACTTTTCTTTTATGGATCCTGCTTTTGATGTTATATCTAAGTACTCTTCACCAAGCCATACGTCCTGAAAAGTTTATCTTATGTTATCTTCTATAAGCATGAGAGTTTTACATTAAAATCTATGATACATTTTGAGTTAATTTTGCATGTGTTTTGCATGAGGTTTAGGGTTTTGTTTTGTTTTGCTTTTTTCCTGGGGGGTAGAGGGGAGATGTCTATGGATATCCTTCTGGTCCAGTACCATTTGTTTACAAGATTGTCTTTCATTTGTTGAGTTGCTTTTGCACTTTGTCAAAAGTCAGTTGGCTGTACTTGTGTGGAGCTATTTCTGAGTTCTCTATTCTGTTCCATTGATCTAAATGTTTATCCTCTCATAAATACCACTTACTCTTGATAACCATGACTGTCTAATAATTATTAAAACTGGTAGAATAATTCCTCCCACTTTCCTCTTTTTCAAAGCTGTTTTAGCTATTCAACTTCACTTTTCCATATAAAATTTTAGTCTACTGTATTACTCATTTCTTACTATTTATCCCACATGTTCTATTTTTGTTTTGTTTTGGTTTGTTTTAGGTTTTGTTTTTCTTCTTTCTTTTCTTATTTTTGTATTACTTTCTATTATTTCATTACCTCCTTTCATTAGCTTGGAAGTTATATCCTAATTTACTCTTCTTCCAGTGCTTACTCTAGAACTTAGAAAAAACTAAATTCACTGATACTTTTACCTACATCCTAGATAATGTAAAATTCTCAAAATACTTTATCTCTATTTTAGTCTTCCAACGTATATGATACAGATGTCATTTATTTTAATTCTACATACATATTAACTAATATACTTTATTATTATTTATATAGATAATATTCATTTATTGAATGGTATATTTACCAATTTTATTCCTCTTGGAAGCACCTTTGAGGTTCCACATGCAGTCAGTTTTATTCTGCCTAAAGTATACTCTTTAATGTTTCTTTCATTGTGGGCCTGCTTGCTTTTGTTTATCTACAAATGTTTTTACTTATTTATAAGAATTTGTCCCATTAGGTAGGGAATAGGTTTATGAATTAGCAATTATTTTCTTTCATCACTTTAAAGATATCATTTCTCCTGGCTGCTGTTGCTTCTGTTAAGAAGTGCAGCCCTCAGCTTTATTATTATTCTTTTATGTTAATACGTACTTTGTCTTTTTACCACCACCACCACCAATAATCCTGCCCCTAGGCAATTTACATTTTTTCTTTGTCTTTTTATTCAATAATTTTATAATTTTTACCTAGAAATGACTTCCTTCTCTTTATGATATACTACATAGGGTTTTCAGAGTTAGTTGATATGGCTTGGTGTCTTTCAAGAATTTTTGAAAGTTCTTAGCCATTCTTTCTTCATATACTTTTCCCTTATTTTCTCTCTCCTTTTCTTTTGGGATTTCAGTTATGTGTATTTCACCTTCTTATTATATCCTCTTATATGCTTTTTTCTTTGTATACTATTCTTTTATCCTCTGTATTCTTTGTTCTGAATATTTTCTGCTAATCTGTATTCTATTTTAGTGATTCATTCTTTAGTTGCATCTAATCTACTACTAAACCCATCCACTGGTTCTTAATTTGGGTTACTATATTTTGTTTGTTTTATTTTTGTTTTGGAGACAATGTCTTGCTCTGTTGCCCAAACTAGAGTGTGGTGGCATCATCATAGCTCACTGCAACTTCAAACTCCTGGGCTCAAGAGATCCTCCTGCCTCACCCTCCTGAGTAGCTAGGACTTACAGGCATGTGCCACCAGGCTTGGCTAATTATTTAAAAAAAATTTTGTAGAGATAGGGTCTTGCTATGTTGCCTAGATTGGTCTTGAATGCCTAGCCTCAAGTAATCCTCCCACCTTAGACTCCTAAAGTGCTGGGATTACAGGTGTGAGCCACTGTGTCTGGCCTGGGTTTCTGCATTTTTTAATTTAGATATTCAATATAGCTACTTTATAAAGTTTTTATTCTTTTGCCAGAATTATTCATATTGTCTCTTTTCTTCTTGAGCAATAGAAAGTATAGTTACGTTATGGTGTGTGCTTGATAACCCTGAAGATCTATTTCTATTGTTTAGTGTTTCCATTTGTTCTCATTCACATTATCTTGTCTCTTCATGTATGTGAATTTTTTTTATTGTCTGCCAGACATTGTATTTGTAATACTGTTTGTAGAAATAAATTGAAGACTAACAAGGTGCCATTTTCCATTAGAGAGTGTTAGTGCTCATTTTGGCTAGGTGCCTATGAGCAAATGCAATCTGGAGTTAACTCAATTTAAGTAAAGGGATTAAGAAGATTCTAAAATGGACAGCAGTTTCTATGAGAATCTGTTTACTTTTAGTTTACCCTTTCTCCTGGGGAGTGGCCCTTTAGGATTTCCAAACCCTAGGAAAGCAAGGTCCACCAGGATTTGCCCCTCAACAAAACATGAACTCTAATCATTATACTTCTTAGCCTGTTAAATCTGTCAAATGAGCTGTTCAGGCTCTCAGCTACCCATCTGAACCATCAAAGGTGGCTCTAAATGCTGGTCTCTATTCCTCATTTCAATGTTCTCTATTCTTAACCCCTTTACCTGGTAGGCTCATTGCGTACCATGCTCCTAGAACTTCTACAGTTCTGACCTTTCTCTCCCTTCACAAACTCTGATTTCTTCTTCCTTTATGCTGCTAATGGTTGATAAGAGGGTCTCTACTTCTCTTGCCTCATATCTCTATGAGTGATTTCCTACTCTTTTCCCTGGCCTTTCCCTCTGTTCCTTTCCCACACTTCCTTAGGGAAGGATGAGTCAATGTAATGTGAGTTTTGGGGAAGGACTTTGTGGGTTGTGATGCCTTCCAGAGAGGGCACTCTGTTCTGCTCTCAACCATGGGGGCTGTCCACACCCTTGAGAGGGGAGTGCCTATAATTTCGAGTGTTAGGTTATGGAGAATAAATCCATCATGGAGAGCAAAGACAGTATTAAATGTCCATTTGGTTGCATATTAAATTGTATCATCTGATGCAGTTTTTATCAATAATGAAAGTAATAGTTTGTTCTCCTTTTGTTTGGCTTTTGTTTTATTTTTCAATAGGTTCCAAACTCAGGGATGAAAAAAAAAAAAAGGATGTTATTTATTGATTTCCTGAAAGCCCCCAAGTAGCTATTCACCAAAAACTTCTGCCTTGTTATATAACACATTCTATGGAGGAAGCTCTTCATCCTTTTCTCCAGAGTCACGCCTGCAGCTTGAAGCAACAGTAGGGACACACCCAGCCATATGCTTCCCCCCACCACACAGCCTAGTGCCATATTCCATCCAAAGACTGCGATTAATAACATGTTTAGAGTCATAGTAAACCGAAAACAAGTGATGTGAAGGATTTCCCAAGAATATAAAGACACAGCATCATGGAATGGAGCAGAAACAAGGGAATACCCTGGACATTCTTCTCACAGCCATAAGATCAGAGTTGACCTTTTGTAAACAAAGGAACCAAATTATTAATAGTAGCTTACTTTTTTTAATAGTTTGTTGGTTTCTAAAATAAAATACTATAGAGCCACCAATTGAGACCTGCTGTCATCTAAACCAAGGGAAAAAGTTCTTCTAACCCAGCTAGAACAAAAGAGCCTGAACAATATGAACAACATTGTGGACTTGGTCCCCAAAACCACAAACTGTGTTTATGCAGACATAACCATAGATAAAACTCCGTTTATCTTAAAATGTTTCCATGAGCTTTCATTTTCCTTTTTTCTTTCTTTTTTTTTTTTTCTGAGACCTTCTGCTTATTTGCAACTATTTCTGGGCCACAGCAGCACTCCAGTAGAGGGTTTTGGCAACAGCCCCTGTTGTGGTCAGCAGCTCCTTCTGCAGCTGGGATTTCTTAAAAGAAGTGAGTAGCAATTGCCTTATGGTGCTCCAGCAACAAAACAAGCAAAACTTCCATGGGAATCAGATATTCACAGAGCTTTCTCCTTTCCCCCCTCTTTCCTATCTTCATGTGATCAAAGAGGTCTGAGCCACCAGCACACATTTCAGCAAGCATGCCACTCACAGTGGCTGATACAGGAGCACAGTCCTAACCGCCAGACCTTGCAACAGATTCTGGGGAACTTCATTAACTAAAGTGATTGTGGGACTCATAACCTGGAGGTCTCAAATTGGAAGACTTGTCATAGGTCAAGATTATAAGCCCCTGACAGGGAGACCTGCCTCAGGGTGGGTTTATACATCTAAGCGCATTTGGTGGTGAGTGGTTCAGCTAAAGAATTTACCCAAAGATAAAAAGGCCACAGACTGAATAAATATAAACATCTAGCTTTGCCTTAACTATAGCCAACAAAACAAAACCAGAGAAAACAACAACAACAAAATTATCAAATGTGTAATTTTTCATGGCTAAGCAGTCATTCATGTTCATCAGCCAGAGACAAAGAGACTAACATGGTAAAAGTCACAACTAGCATCTCAAGACGTGTGGGGTCCTGTCTTGCTAATCCAATTTGAACAAAGACACCTTATGAGATCAACCTAAATATCTGGAAAATGTTTAGATACTTACACAAATGGGATTATGCAAGTATAACATTAACTAAATTTCAACCTAATACCCAAAGATACTGCCATCTTCTAATAACCTTCAAGCAACAAAATAACCAAAGAAATTTCTCTGAGTCACCATAGCATTAAATAAATGTTATCTTAAATAAATAAATATTTAAGTGAATACCATTTTAGAATCATAGGGATGAAAACAAGTGTGAGAAATATCCTTTGGGGTCCTAAAAGCAGTCCTCACGGAAGCCTGATAAGCTGTGGACTTTTCATTTCTCAAAAAAAAAATTAACTTTTTATTACTGTAATAATATTTTTATGCGATCCTAAAAAAGCCTTCTCAGTGTTGACTCCTTACTGCAAGCATCTGCCTTCACTTTGAGGAACCAGCAACATTCCCACCACTCGTGCACGGCAACTAGGGCAAACACTTCCACTTTTGATGAGTGACAGTTTTAAAAACCCACATTGGGCAAAAGGACATTTCTCACAAGAAAAACAGGCATTAACTTTAACAAAGGGCTATTTGTGAGGTCGCCTGCCTTTGAGTTGTGCCATAGCAAGACAGATGCTGGAGAGGGAAGTTGGAGAATCGTGCTACACCAGACCCGCTTTGGGTTCCTTCCTCTGCTTGCTTCTAGCACAGCTGCACGGACTAAAATAAAAAGAGGAAATAGGGACCCCCAGGCTGAGTATTATGACTTCCTTCAGCAAAATCCTTTAGAAAACCCTCTCTGGAACTTGTGACATCACAGAGATGTGTTGCTCCCAAAGCAGGAGTTATATATTAATAATTTCTTAATTCCAGTAAGAATGCTGAAATGCAGCTAATGTACAAAGCAATAATTTAGGCAAAAATGCAACACTCAGGCAAAGTCTTTCCAAGGAATTAAAATCTTGTTATTAACTCAAAACACCAATTTTTCTTTTAACTAACTAAATAAACCGTAGCAAGGCATGGTAAGCTGTGGCTCAGAGAAAGAGATTCACAACCAAACTCTGGACTGAATCTCAGGAGCTTCATGTTTCAATCCCAACTCTGTAAGGCTTTGAGTGATCTTTCTACATTTACTTCATTCCCCTGAATCTTAGTATCCTTCTGTATTCAAAGAAGGCCACTGGACTTGATGATACTTACTCGGTTTCTAGACACTTGTGTCTGATGTCCCATGAACACATGAAATTAATATATTCAGATTTAACTCTTTATCTCTATTCATGGCCTACGAATACTCCCTGTTGCCCCAGTAATCCTGACTTCAGTTTAGAATGACATCAATCACCCTGTTAACCTAGCCAGAAATCTGTTAGTCAGCCTCTCCACTTCTACTTTTCATAAGGCAGTCCTCCCTTAAGTGGTTCAATATATTTAATAGTTTCACCACGTATTTTTATTTTGCAAAGCCTAGTCCTATCAATTTAGTACCTAAATCTCTTGCTGAACATCCATTTCCGTCAGTCTTCTCAGTCAGATCCTTAGCTCAGATCTGTCCTCTCTTTTTTAAGTTTTTGCAAGAGCCTCTTAGCTATTCTTCTCACGGTGTGTTGCATACCCCACAATCCAACCTTTCAAAGCCACCTGAGTTTCTTCTTAAAAGATGCATGCTATACATCTCTCTCCTACTCAGAATTCTTCAGTTATTTCCCACCCGATACAGAATGAAGTCCAGCTCCTTAGCACCTTACACAGGGTCCTTCCGTGTCGAGCCCCACAAACTCTTCATCCACCCTGCAGAAACTCCCAATTTTCAAAAGTCTCCTAAACGCTCTGGAACCTCCACCTACGCAATGTTCTAAATACCTAGTTGACGTAAATTGTGCCTCTACTGTTAGTTTGCTCCTTGGTCCTCCAGAGTTTATTCCTAGTATTTGTTTCTAAGAGAAGGAAGTTTGGCAGTGTCAAGAGACTTAAATGTTAGATCTTTCTCTTTTTTTTCCGAATGCTAATAAAATGAAACTCCACATAACAAGTAGAAGAACAAACCATTATTCAGAAATAATAGTGAGTTGACAACCACAATCCCTTAACCTGGGCTTGTTCAAAGGTTTCATCTCCATGGTAGCCTGAAAGGCATATTTAGTTTATCTCCTATTATCAAGAAAGAAATGTGAAAACTTCATAGTTGAATATTACTCTGAGTATGACAGCACTCAAGACAATCAGATGTTGAGATACAGAAAATTAGTATAATTTATAAGCACTGTGTGCTAGGGGAAAAAAAATCATACTCTTTAAACTGCATCCCTGAGGATATTACTGCTGTCTTAATTAGTCTCAGGGAGGCTACAGGGAACATTCCTGAGGATCTAGAAACTGGAGGAAAGATACTTTTAAAATATAAGAGAATAGAGTACAGGTTGCTGTGAGACCGTGAGAAAGTTGCTTGACTTTCCTGGGCCTCAACTTTCTAATCTGAAAATATGGGGACACAATTAGATGATGAGTGTTGAGTTTAGGGGAGGGTAAGTCAGCTACATGTGCCAGCTGCATGGTGACCTGTCCAGCAATCAGGAGAAAGATCTGCAGCAATGGTTCCAGAACTAATTGTGTGCTTCCATGGGGTGAAGGTATAGATAGGGTGGCCATACCTCTAGCTGTCTAGTTTGCTTGGGACAGTCCTAGGTTATTCCTGTTGTCTTAATAAAATTATTTTAAAATATGCCTGCTTGTACTTTGGATAATAAGTTATATAACTGTAATATGAAGGTATTTTTTGCCCTGAAAATCATTAGGGATTATGAATATTTCTGGCATTTGGTAAGGTCTCAGATTATGGGGAAAGGTAGGAGTTTAGAGTCAGATTAGACAAGTTTTCCTCCTTTTAAATATAAGAACAAATATAAGAACATTGTCCTTCCTTATGATGTTCAATCTTTTAGCATGATGCAAAAATTCAGATGGCATTGTAAAAATCCTTTTCAGGTGTTATTTACTTTAGATTAAGTTTACAGATTCCAGTGGGATCTTATCTTTCTTCAAAGAATATCATTCTTACTGAACTCCCCCAATGAAAGCTTCCTTGCTTGGGGAATTCGGCAAAATACATACATCATTTTACCATCTGCAGGGGTGATAGCACTTAATTAGGAAAGACGGGAGTCTAGAGGACGTTTTCAAAGCAGCACCTCAGGTAAGAGACCCCCTCCCCACCTTCGCGCTGCTAATGGTTCTGCTACTCATTTTATGCTCATTGCATCACAGACTTTCCCCTAGAGAATATGGAATTCAAATGGGATGAACAGATGCTCACAAATTGAGGCACTCTATCTACGTACCTGCAGCAATGGCGCGGGGGTAGACAGAGAGGAGACGGGATAAAGGAAGAAACAGACAAAGAATTTCGAAACCGTTAATTTCTCATTTCTCTTCTCCCTCATCACTTCTCACCTCCATGAGCTCCCCACCTCCTCTCTGCCATTTTTCTGGCCCACAATTACATTATTTTTCTCACACCCTCTCAGTTTCCACATACAGAAAGTCGTTCTCTCTGAGCGGACAGTCGCAATTGAGTTAGTGAGAGACGTTTGTTTTCAGATGCCAAAAGCCAGTCTCATTTCTCCCTCTCTTCACAATCATAGAACTTGTTCTCGGTAGTTTCGCTGGGAAACATGGCTTGCAAATGACTGAACTTTGCTTTTGTAGGCTGTGTAAGCGGAGAAATCGATGTTATCCTGGCCAGAAGGGTCTACAAAACAACGCTGGCCTGCAGCATTTTCTCCCTTGGCAGTTTTTTCTCTCTCAGATCATGGGCTTCGACCCAGGCTTGCTAGTTGAGGGTCACTCAGGCTCACCTAGGTCCCAGTCATTGTCTTCCAATCTTGACTTCAATCAACATGTGCCTCTCCACTCCTGCATGCCACCAAGTATCTCATTTTCCCTAGGAAATAGTCCAAGGAGTCCAAGCTAAAATGCCTGACAAAAACGTACATTTGTATCTCATTACTTTCTTCTAAATTTCAAAAAAGCTTCCCTTTGTAGGGATTAGTCCTTCCGAAGTGAAAAATATTATAAAGATCTCACGGATCCTGCAAGGATTTTCTTTGTCTGTGTATTAGAGTAAGTGTCAATGACTTTTGAAAAACAGCCACAGTTCACCAGTAAACATTGTAATGGATACACTTTGGAGTACATTTTATTGCTTTCTATTTTCCTTCCCCAGTTGAATTTTTAAAAACACATATGATTTTTACCAAACAATAATGATTTGTAATCTTTATTGTGGAGTTTATGGAGAAATTATAAAAACCTAAATGTTTGCCTGTCCTGCATCATTCTTCTCATCGCACTATTTTACTCGTTAAACAATGCTTTAAAATGTCCCGGATTTATTTTTCCTCCTTAGGTTACAGCAGATCAGCGTTCATGTCAAGAGAGCTGTTCCTCGTCTTCCTTATCTGTTTTGGAGAGGCTCGATGGTGGACGTGGCCGTGTGACCACATGAGGTAATGTCAACCAATCTCATCTTGTCAAACTTGTCATAGTCCTGAGATTTCACATATCAGAATTTCCCCTCATGCATTCTTGCAATGCCACACAACAGGGGGATTTTAGAATTCAATGTGCAATCTCTTATTCTCTAAAGTGACCTGTTATTTCAGCAAAATTTCCAGCGTTGTGTAATTATGGAACATAAAAATAAACAGAAGAAGAAAATAGTGGCTCATTTCACCTATGCTATCTCAATGTGGAAAAATCATAGCAAAGGAAAGAAAATCTTTTTTACTCATGGTAGGGGGTTGGGGGCTGAGGGCAGGTGTGAGCATAAAAGCCACATTTGCTCTAGCCATCCTGAAAACATCTTTGTTTACAATTGTCATGTTGTCAAGGAAACGCCAGCTACTTGTGACATCACTTTGAAACGGCTATCACAGGCACAATTGCACTGTTGTTTAAATGTTATTCTTGTCCCTTCTCTGCCCTTCCTATTCCCTAAGGAAAAGGCAAAAGGATCACTGGTAGCCACAGACTGTAATATAAGAGGGAAATTAGATTGTAGCCTATATTTATCTACATTTGGATCATTTCTACTTTCATTTAAGGTCAATAGTGCCAAATCAATTGTGTTTTGGGGTCATCAGTGGCAGTATTCACACATCTGTGCCCTAACCTCCTCACCTGCTGTCTCTTTTCCAAAAATCTCAAAAGGAAATAGTAGATTTTGTTTTTAGTAAAGACGAAAAGAAAACATCCCAAACCTTTTCTTGGATCACCTCAGGTCCTTAGGGGATACCCTGCGCTCTGCTGGGTGAACACGGATTTGTTTCTTTCCGTTTCTATTTGGCCTTAACCCCTGTGGCCATAGAACTCAAGTATAATAGAATGTGACCCTCTCTATATATATGTATGACTGTCCCCTGCCAGCTTCCCTACAGTGCTTCCTGAGAGGAACTTTCTGCCTGCCACCTTCAAAATGTGGGAAGGCCGTCAGTCCGCTGCCGGGACGCTATGCACAGATGTAGTCATATCCAGCAGTCCGTGCATGGGGCTGGGGTCAGGAGGAGAAGCAGCAAGGACCTGCTGTGAGCTGAGGGGCAGGGTTCTGCAAAGCGAAGAGCTAAATGCCTTCTGCACATGGCCTTAACACGTTCAGGTTGTTTGGAAATTTCCAACACATTTTGAGAAGGAAAATACATCACTCTTTGGCTCTCGGAGGAAAAACGAGTGTATATACTCAGAGGGACTGTGCGTAGTAGGCTTGCGAACATGCTGGCACCTTGCATAACTGCAGTCTACTCTGGGTGCTCAGAAAGGAAGGCAGAGTGGTACGGCCAGCTCCTTGTGCACATAATGAAGCTCTCCATGGTGGCCATCTGCAATCCAAAGGAAGAACCCTCATCAGAAAACACCATGCTGACACTCTGATCTTAGACTTCCAGCCTCCGTAACTGTGAGAAAATAAATGTCTGTTATTTAAACCACCAGAATATGGTATTTTGTTATGGCAGCCCCAGTAGACTAAGACACTAACTCATAATTCATACTCAAATTTTGTCGATTGTTCTGATAATGTTCTTTATAGCCATTTTCTTTTCTTAAGCTTAGGAAATTTTTCTTAGTCTAGGAACATAGAACAACTCTCTTTAATCACTTTAATTTGGAAACTTTCCTCTTTCTTCTTTATCCTTTGTGACCTTGACAATTTTGAAGAGTACAGGTCAATTACCTCAGAGAATGTTTCTGGACTTGGGTTTGGCTGACATTTCCTCAGTATTACATTCAGGTCATTGGCTTTGGCAGGACTGTCACTGAGTGGTGGCTTGTCCTTCCCTGCATCACATCTGGAAGTGTTTGATGCTGGTGGTCCCAGCATTGATGATGCTTACTTTGGTATCCACTGGGTTTTACTGAAAACTTGTTATTTGTCTCTTTGTAATTAATAAATAATTTGCTTGGGATACTTTAAGCCTGTGCAAATCCTGGTTCTCCTCAAAGTTTTACCCATGCATTTTAGCACCATTGATGATTTTCTAGCTCCACCAGCCCTTCTATACTTAGTAGTTGACAGTCTATTGTCAAGAAAGCCAATTTTTACTTCTCTGCTTGTGTGCTTTGAAATTTAATATAAGAATGGACTCACGAATTCTTATGTTATATAATGGATTGTAATTATTACTATTATTATTGTTGTTATTATATTTTGATGCTCAAATTGTTCCCAAATCTGCCCAGTAGAAGTCCCTGTAAGCTGGCTCCTATGTTCTTTTGACACGTCCCTGTCATTCTTCAGACACTTTCTTGCTTTCTGCCACAAGATGTTCCAGGTTCTTCTTATTCTTTCCTGACCAGTGTCTAGAACCAGCCATTTCTCCAAGAAGCCCTGGTCCTGGTTCTTTTTAGTGGAGATTATGGGTAGAGAGCAAGATCATATTGATCTTGAGTACTAGGTGCGCTCTTTGCTATGTGTGCAGTGTTGCTTCAAGTCTCTCAGCTGACAGGTGGGCTACACACATGCACACACACACACACCCCACATAGATACACATACACACACACACACCATGCATAAATATACATACACACACACATCATGCATAAATATACATACACACAGACACACCATGCATAGATATACATTACATGCACATACACACCATGCGTAAATATACATACATGCACACACACCATGCATAAATATACATACACAGACACACTATGCATAGATATACATACATGCACATACACACCATGCATAAATATGCATACACACACACACCATGCATAAATATACATACACACACATAATCAGTTCCTTCTATATCATTCAAAAGTTGAAAGTTAATTTTATTTCTTCCTTTTCTTTATTTTCTTTTCCTTTCTAGCTGCCTTTCTCTCTTTATCTTTTCCCATTCTTTCTTCATTTCTTTTCCTTTTTTATCTTTTTCCCATGTCTATTTATAGTCTCCTTACTTATAGTCAAGAGAAAATAGTCTCTGAGTTTTCTAGACGCAAAAATCCTGTATCTTTCTCCTGCACTGAAATAAAAATGGGACAGATAGGAGTGGAGCTGTAGGCTGGACATGTCCCAGAAAGAGATCCAGACCTACCAGGCTTCAGCAACCACCAAGCTCCTTGTTCTCTAGCCAAAAGAACGACACATGTTGTTCCTGGCAACTGTCCCTTGGAGCATCCCTCAGTCTGGTCAGAGTCGCTACAGAGAAATGAGAAGAACCGGGGATTAACACTGAAAACACACTAAGCCTGAGCCTCGCAACGATTAAACACAATCTTAAAAATAAATAAATGAACAAATAGAAATTGTAAAACTTTGCAATTTAAAGAAATCATATCAGACACTTGAATTGGTTTTAAGATACCCGAATAAAAGATTTACAAACTACAGCAGTACTGCAAAAGAAACAACATATTTAGAGATTCAGAATTTGACACAAAATATTTTTTTTCTATTTAACTTCTTAGTAAAAGATCTAATTAAGGAGGGTGTTTCCTTTCCATAAGATAATATATCCTGACCAACTGAGGGGTTTGAATATAAAACATATATGCCTGGTACAAATGCAGGACTCACAATTCACCTTTCTGGTGCAGGGCTTGTTAAAACCTACCCCATCTGGTACTCTTTCCAAGAATTTTCTAGTCAAGTGTTTATCTATTAATAGATTGCTTTGTCTGCCTTATTCTTGCCCTTTATGGCTTTTAACAAGCCACAGACTCGTAAAATTTTATAGTCTGAAGGATCCTTCAGAATTATGCAGTCCTATCTTCTTCTGTTTTCACTTCTAAAAGAATTATTTATTATGACAATTTTAAAAGGCAGAGACCCTTTAGAATTTTACATCACTTTGAATCAAATTCTCTCAGTGCCTATCATAAGGTTGTAAGTCAATTAGCTTCCAGGTACTTCAATCAAACGTTCCTTTACTTTATTTATTAAATACTTGCCATGTGCTAGGAACTGTGTGGGTGCTATGGATTTAGTACCATGGCTGCTTTGTGGAAAATATTAATAGATGGTGGGGGATCATGGCTAGAGGAAGGAAGACCAGTTAGGAGGCTACTGTGATAACAACCTAAGCAAGAGATAATTGTGATGTAGACTAGCAGGATAGGCAAGGTGGTGGGTTAGCTGGATTTTTTCTTTTTCAGTTGTATTTTTTTACTTTTTATTGTACAAAATTTGAAACATATACCAAATAACATTTTGATGAATACCTGTATATTATCCAGATCCAGGTTAGTTGGATTTCAACAATTTTGTAGAATTTATAGAATGGGGTAATGGAGAGGATATGGAATGTGTGAAAAAGAGAGAGGTCAAAGAGGACTTCAGATTGTATTTGTTTTTTAGCCTGACAGACTTGAAGAAGAATGTTGGCCTTTATATTAGGATGGGAATGACTATGGGAAAATAGGTTTGGGTGGGAAAGAAATCAAGTATGTTTTGTGGGCATGATGTTTTTGAGATGCGCATTCAATTTCCAAGTGGAGACGTGTAACTATTCCAAGTAGATAACTTATGTGGAGTTCAGTGGAGGGATCAGGACTGCAGAAGCCACCAGCTTATAAACAGAATTTTATAGCATCAGACTAGGACCCAAAGGTGTATTTTCAGCTGGCATTTATTGAAGGCTTACTGTGCACCAGCAGCTATTCTGAGTGCCTGCCTGTGTTGGTTCATTTAGCTCTCACAGCAACCCGATCCGATCAGGTAGATACTTTTATTATCATTATCATTTGCAGATGAATAAACTGAGAGCAAAGAGAGACTCTGTCATGTGCCCCAAACTGCATTGCTAGTAAATGCCAAAGCACAATCTGAACCCCAATCTGACTCCACAGCCTTGCCCCTAACCATTATGCTGCTCCTGTTTATGTAATGTGATCCTGCCTAAAAGAAACTGATGATTTAGTTGAACAAAGGCAAGTAGCACACATGAATAAAAAATAAAGGGTAGGCACTAAAATGTCATGGCGTTAACCGTGAGTCAAAGAAATTTAGAAGATGTGTGAACTTCCTCGATAATGGGACATAGCAGTAATTAGCTGCTTCGCTATGATTCAATTACACACTGGAGATCTGAAAGAATTTAGCAGGTTCCATAGATATCCAATTTATAGCCATAGATTAGCTTAGCCATGGGTATTATCATGCACATAATGGCTAATCATTTAGATATTGTGCACACCTTGCCCTGCTGCCTAGCACTTTGGTAAAATCCCACAGTCATTTAAGTCTTTCTTAATCAACCTTCATCGAGTGGCAATAAAGAGTGCTACTGAAAGGTTCATTTCATTAACCCTTTGTCTTCTAAATGAACGGTTATGGTCTATGTTCACTTCATTCTACATAATAAGCAAGAACTCAAGAACTTCGTGGGAATTCCAATTAATTCAACAGAGACTTACGGAGCACCAAATTGAGAGTGATAATGTACTTAGCCCTTTGAGATTGTTAAAGCCTTTGCCCTGAGATTTTGCAAACTGTATGCCAAATTATGCTAAGTGATTTTCCTCCTTTGAATGTATATTTGGGGCCTCTAACTTCCTAACAAGGAAGCACTTCTACTTTTCCTATGCCAAGATGATCATCTAACTTCTAGACCCCTGCTGTAAAGCATTGTCTTTGCTGATATCAGTGCTGAAAGTGTGTGTCGTGAGAAAAAACTTCCTAGAAATACTTTTCCAGGTCAAAGAATCATGGGAACTGAACAGTGTCTCTAGCAACAATGAATGTTTGTCCATTGCTCGAGGTGAGGGCTAAACATGGCCCATGGGCAGATCCAGCCCATGGCCCCATCATCTGTTTTTATGGCTGTAAGTTAAGAATGTTTTTTTTTTTTCTATTTTTAAAAGGTTTTTAAAAAATAAAAATAATAGTATTTTATGATATGTGAAAATTATATGACATTCACATCTCAGTGTCCATAAATAAAGTTTTATTGGAACATGCTTATTCACTCATATATTGTCTATAGCTATTTTTGTACTCTGCAGCAGTAGAATTGAGTGTTCTTGACAGAGACCATATTCCTGGTCCTCTACCTAAAAAGTTCTCTAACCCAAACTCTATATTTTGAAAAAGAGGCTTTAGTCATAGCATATTTTGGAATGCAGTATAGCTGTTTATTTTTGTACTTCTGTTCTTGAAAATCATAGCCTTATATGGCAGAACCTAATTAAAGTAAGAGGTCCGTCTTTATCAATGAGTGAGAAAATAGAATAGCATTGAAGCAAACCAATTAGTTACCATAAAAATATTTAAATTTGATTTCAATCCCTAGAAAGAGCCAAATCAGAGTTACCATGTGGGTGCTTTTTAATGGCCCCTTTCCCTTCCTTCTTTTTTCAATTTCTAAATTACTATATGAATAAAACATGCTTTATTTTCTCTTCTGCCATTAATTTTATCAATATTAAATTATATATGTACAGCTTCTTTTTTTCTGATAGAAAGAAACTAAATTTTGGTTTATTTCCCTGTCAAATTCCTAACTGACAATATTAAATCTTCTCCTTCAATGATCATCCACAAGTTTCTTTAGAAGATCCAAATCAGAATCCTTTAGACATTTTTCTTTACCATTCTGACCACAGTGTAAAAATTCAGGTGCTTGCTATCCAGCTAAGGAAAACACAATTTTAAATTTTCCCATAAAATAAAACGTTCGTGTGCAGATTTTCTTCCAAGAGAATTAATATTTAAAGTTCTTGGTAATTAATGTTGCTCCTCAATTCATTTTGTGAACAATGAACAGCAAATATATAAAGAAGTGCTCAACATCTCTACTCATTGGGGAAATGCAAATCAAAACCACAGTGAGATATCACCTAACTCCAGGGAGAATGGCCTTTATCAAAAAGTCCCAAAGCAACAAATGCCGGTGTGGATGTGGAGAGATTGGAACACTCTTACACTGCTGGTGGGACTGCAAATTAGTACAATCCTTGTGGAAAGTAATTTGGAGATATCTCAAAGAGCTAAACATAGACATGTCATTTGATCCAGCAATACCACTATTAG